>JAHDVE020005309.1:0-31269 GCA_022606495.2 Halesus radiatus | reverse complement strand
AATAATTCATTATATTCATTATTTTATATATTACGTTAGTTTTAATATTGTCCTGATGAAGGAAGGGCATTCCGAAATAGGTCGATCAATATATTTAATTGAAATGGTTTAAATCAATGTGTTCATATTATAATTAAATATATATTGTGGGTATCGAAGCATTGACTTGCAACGTGTTTTTCTTTGAAAAAAATATATATATATATATATATATATATATAAATTTATGATTGTAAGTATTCAGCGTGTTTCAAAATTGTATTTAATGTGAGTTTAAAAAAAGAAGTAATAAATTTTAACAGGTTTTTGAACTCCTTTCTTCGCAGGTCAATAAGCCATTTAGTAAAAAAAAATTCCCAATAGTGACAATTCGTAATTTCTTACCCCAGTGGAGACTTTGTTGTATGTAATTTATTTATGTATAGTATTTCTGCATTATAGGTAACTGGGGTTTTAATAATAGTCATGTGTGTGAGTGTGTGGGTAGGCAGTGTATTAAATTAACATTTTCTAAAATACTGTTTTGAGATATTGGACGATGATTTTTTTTAATGTGGTTTTTTGTCGATGATGACTTAATGCGAATTTCTCATTAAATGGAGTAGAATCATTGAGAACACGTGTGTTTATAATAATATTGTTGTCCGAAATGAATAGTAAATTTGTCAATTTTTAAAAGTGGACTTTCATGAAAGTCATAATTAAGTAGGTAGGTCTAAATGGTATGATTTTCCTTTTGAAAATCACAGTTCCGAGATATATAAAAAAAAACTTGGTGTCGGAAGTTAAGCACAGGTAGATAATAATAATAATAATAATAATAATTAGATTATTTGTATAGCGCCGTTTTTGTGAAAAATCACCTTAAGGGCGCTAATATGTAGTATGTATTACAAAAGACAACAATATCGATAATACGAATAAATAAGAAAAACAATAACTTGAGGACAAAGGAATTTAGTTGAAATATCACTCATTAAAATACACGGACACGTGACGGGAAATGCAAACTGCATAAGTTTACCTACAAGGAAAACGTAATAATGTAATTCCTTTACAGATTAGTAAAATTAATAAAATGTTTGCATGTTTAAGACAGTTCCGACATATTCATTATATACGTATAATTTATAAACGTTATTTAAAAGTGAATAAAAAATCAGCTTCACAAAAATCCGTGTTATGTTGGTATCATTGCATTTGGAACATCTGACGTCACGTGAGCATTCTGTTTTTGGATTAGTATGAAAATTTTTAATTTTCGATTTGGTTTTTGTATTTTTACTATGTATTTTTTTAAGTTTTGGAAAAATTTTAATTTAATTTGTGTAACTTTACGCTCTATAATCGCTGTTCAATATAAAGAATTATTATCCATGAAAGAAATTAGAGTATTACGCATAATACGGATGTTATGATAATGTTAATGGTCAATACTATTATTATTCTTTGAGTTAACGTTTCTTAAAAGGTACATAATTTTATTACTTATGTTTAGTTATGTACGGTAAAGCTCATCCTTGTTTTGACATTTGACATTCTAACCCCAAAACTGATCCAAACCGACCGGCCATAGATTTGGAGCGTTTTGGCGGCCTTTGAAGAATTGAAACTTTGAAAATTATTTTAACGATGAAAACTAACTTAAAAAAAAAACGAAATATACTGGTATTTAAGTGTGAACATCATTATTGATAAAAAAAATGGACTGGAGTTCCTTATTATGTGGTCTAACTAAAAATTTATGAATTTAGTATAGTTTAGTATTATATTGCCCTAAAGAAGCTACGGTAGTGGCGAAACCCGGTGGGCAGTAAGTATAAAAAATAAATGTAAAGTAAATAAAGTTATTGTTTTATTTTTTAAAAACATGTATTTAAAATGACATTGTACTTAGTGCAGTAATTTCTGTCAGAATGTTAACGATGTTATAAAATGTTAAACTTTGTAACGATGTACTTAATTAACAATTAACTGCACTAACGTCAGAATGAATAGCCTCGCGTTAACGTACTTTTAAAATTTTGGCACCATCTTAGTTCATTGGCGTCCAAGTTTGTTTCGCTTGATTTTGAATGCGGTAAGCAAATTATAAAACAATTATAAAAGAGTCAAACTAAATAAAAAATATTCGGTTTTTGTGGACAAGCCGAACCTTTTTAGTTATTTGCTGTTTTACTTAAATTGGCGGCACGCCAGGCTCGCCACTCGCCTTCCTTATTTTGGTTACTTCGCCTTGCGTGCTAGGGCATCTCTATCTTATTATTTGATCTTCGATTTACTGAAATATCTGAAAGGTTTAAAAATTATGTATCTTTAATAAAATTAAAGTCAAATATTCTTGCGCTACGAATAAACTGACAATATTTCAATTCTTTCTACTACCATCATTATCAGCGGGAAATGTTATTGCTGTACTGATGGACGAATTAGCTTAACCCGCGATGACTGGATGGGAACCCGACGCTTCGACGCATCTAACCGGTCAGCGTTATTTTCGATGAATGTAATCCTCAACATTATTTTTTATGGTGCACAAAACAGTGTTTTTAATTCTGAGTGTGGGAATCGTTTGATTTTAGTGATGGCGTCATACTACTGAGAACTACTCACAAAAAATAAATAAATCGCAGTTTTCAGTACTTAGTATTACGTAGCGTAATCAATGATGGAAGATTTTTAGAGAGCATGTAGACAATTATTTTTTGCATATGTTTAAATTTCATTTACTTTATTTTTATCTATTTGGTAGGCCTACATGCGTATTTCTTTATTTGAATTTATAAATAGTCTTATAGGTAAATATATACGTATTTTCTTATTGACCTGCTACAATGTATTTGTTATTTATTTATCTATATAGCAACGTTTAAACCCGCAATGATATACCAAATATTATAATATCGTGCGAATATGCTGAAAAGCTGTGCCTACCCTAAGAAAAACAAATCATTAAAAGAGAATAATAATTATCACAATTACAAAAAAAATGTGTGATTAATCAAAATGTGTTTTTCCATAAATTTGCCATTTTTTATGTCACAGTCGTTCTGCATCGTAAATTGTTTCTCTTTGACAAATATGTACTCTTCCTCCAATAAAGGTTTTACCATTTTCATTAATTGTCAGATTTTAAAATTTCCTACACTACCGCTAGGTTAAAGACAAATGTTTTTTGCTATGCCGCCATCTGTTAAGGAAATTTTAATTGTTGGGGTTTCAATTACAAGTGTATTGTAATTTAAATGTAACATTTTAATCTACGTTTTAAAAAAATGTGACAGTTTGAATACAAAAATCGGTTAAAAAATACACACAGTCTACCTTTGGTCATATAGCACTGCTATCCACGGTCGTCTCCAATAGATTTCCATAAAAAACACTATTTACAGCATAAATATAAAATAATGTATACATAGAAAACCTCGAAATATCCAAAGTAGGTACCAAATTTTAAAATTAATAAGGGAAGCTTTGTTTACACCACTATTTAAAAAGTGGTGTAAACAAAGTAATTCTTATTACTTTATTAATTGTGACGCCACAAAATAACTACAAATCTATTGAAGAAAACATAAATTAAAGCTGTTTTCCAAAAATAACCTCTTTACGTGCCAATTAAAGCATATATATACGAGAAATTATATACTAAAAATCATTGAACAGATAAATGTTTTCATACACAATGTCATTACAACTTCCAATAATAGATGCACTATTTTTTGTTGAGGTTAATGTTCAACACCCAAAAACACACACTTTGCAGGTTGCTGACCTAAGAAATTCTACGAATGATTGATCTATAAATTCCGTACGGGTAATTCGGAAAATGTATAAGGTTTCGTAAGACAATAATCCTAAAACTGTGATATTTATAATTCTATATAAAATATGTACTGTAATTTTAAATAAAACGTGCAAAAATTCCTTTACCGGTTTTCAAATTGTACCTATTTTCAGACATTTTGGGATGTATTTTATACAATTAAAATATTACAGTTTGAGTGTACCTGTCTTTTGAAACCTTGTACATTTTACTAACTACTCGCATATAATTTACAGATAAATAATTTGCGATATTACTTAGCAACCCACAAAGTGATGTTTAGAGATATTAATCTATGTACCAGCACTGCCAGACGTCCCGGTTTTTGCGGAACATCCCGCTTTTTAAGCAAATGCAGGTATTCAGCCACGAGACAGCTAAATTCACGATTATTTGACCACTATTATTTGCAGAAAGCAATACTGAACCAGCCGATGAAATTTCAGAAGCGTTTTGTGAAGTATTGGAAAAACACAACATCTCCATATCGAATATGCGCAGATAATGTAAATATCTAATTTGGTTCCGATAATTCTATTCAAACAAACCTATTTTTTTAGGTTGTTGTGATTTTGGTCCTAAATCCCATTTTTTGAATTTCACGTGGTAAAAATCCCGATTTGTTGAAATCTGCCAACGCTGCTCTATCCTATAGTACCTGGCATTGCCCGGGGATATTAATTTATTGGAGGAATGTTTTGAGGTTGTGATCAGTTCCCCTACCCCTACCCGGTTGTTTTCTTCTTATATTGAACGTTAAGTGTACGAAATTTCAACAAGAAGTACCAAAATTGTGCTTGTGACCTTCCCCTTGATTCGAAGGTGAACTGTGAAAAATTTCATCAAGACCGGAATAAAACTGTAAATTTGTGTACAAAACAAGCACACACCGCCCGCCCGGGACACATATAACAGAAGAAGATTACTGCATGTGTTTTCACATATTTTAATAAATATAATCTTTTAGGTTATCTGTATGACATGGGACAATTTAATAAGTTACCCCTTTAAAAACCCTCTGTAAACCATTGCAAAATTATTGTACAAAAAAGATATTATGGTTTTATTTTCCAATTAGACAATCGGCGAATTCAATATCCTTGAATTTTTATAATCTACGATGAATCGGAATCATCGGAATGGTATTCATTCTATCAATATTTTAAAAGCCAGGAATAAGCAATATACTCGTATAATAGATGTTTTGAGATATTTGCATCAATGTATATCCACTGCGCTCCCATTCCTCGTGTATGCTCATAACATTACACGGTCGTTCGTTCTCCTGGCCTTGGGCAATAATTGAATGGACCATCGGAATTTTAATTCGGAAGCAACACCTATAACAAGAAATTGATCTTGATAAAAGTGAGATCAGATTCATTTTAACTGGCTCTACGTATACCGAGACCAGTACCGACATTTCTATCCAACTTATACCTATCTGGTATAGCAACGAGTGGCGTGCACAGAGTTTTTAGTCAGGGTAGGCACAAGGTAAAACAGTGGATTAATTGATCATTAAAATACTTACCGTGGACGTGGTAAGTTTTTGTTAAGACTAATTAAGTTCCTGGCTTCAACCGATATTTGTAGAATTATCAAATATATATATAGCCGCTTCATTTATGCATATTACAAGACAAATAATTCTGCATGATTGCATGAAAGAAAGCCAAAATAACTTGACAATTTATTTCGTTAGTAAAGTTTTGTACTAATAAATAGAGGTATCAACAGATGGCATTGATTGGTACATTCCCACTTTGTACCGATAGGCACGGCCTTTTGTGACACTAATACAAGCGAGTCTTCCCTCGAATGCGCATTGCGCACACTTGTACATTTTTCTCTAGAATTCCGTCAACATTTTAAAATGTCGTTTTGCATGCCTAGTTCCTGCTTTTGACACGTTATAGTAGGGTGATCGTGGCGCTGCGATTCGTAGCTGGAATTTCTTGCGTATTTCTGAAAATATAGATTGATTTCTTGTAATATTTTTTTATGTGCCTATCCTTAGAACAGGTAATATGTTTAGCTAGGAATTAGTGCTGATACCAACCCTAATGTATGGCAGTGAGGCATGTAATTGGCAGAAGAAGGATGAAAGTAAACTGAATGCCATAGAAATGAGATCTCTGAGACGAATGTGTGACAAAACCATATGTGAAAAATATTGATATTCGTAAAGAATGCAAGGCTGATGTAAGCTTAATGAGTAAGATTAAGAAAGGGACGCTTAGATGGTTTGGGCATGTGGAGCGAATGAACGAAGAAAGGAGTGTAAGAAGAATGTATGACGCGAATGTGAATGAAAGAAGAAGCCGGGGACGCCCGAGGAAGACATGGCACGATCAAGTGAATCAAATACTTGAGTCGGGCTTTGTCAGAAGTCGGAATAATAGAAGAGAATGTATGAGACGATGTATGAATGTGAATGAAGCAAGAAGTGTATGTCAAGATCGAGTTGTTTGGCAATCCGTCCTCTCTGCCTACCCCTGCGGAGAAACGGCGTGATGGTTTTTTAGTTAGTTAGTTTAGGAATTAATACCGACCGGGTAAATATAACTGCAACTTCAACATACATGTACCTCAATTGATATTTGGAATGCACGCCTCTGATAACAACTACACGCGCCATACCAAACTAACCACAGGTTCATCTAAAAACTATTCGGGCAATTTGTATATAAATAGTATCTATGTATGTTGTAGCTAGGTACCTAACTATTAACATCCCACGAATCCGGTGGGCGAAATAGTGTATTTTAAATATTTTGACGAGTCATCGTTGACAATAAAATTATGTAATTTACCCAATTCCGGCTGTATCATACCATGTCTTGTAGCTTCCTGTTAGTGTTATTTAAACGGAACTCTAATATTATCGTATTGATAACAAATTATAATGACTAATAACGTGTTTTTTTTTAACGAAATTAAGTGCTATTTCGCCATTAGTACCCATGTATTCGGAAGACTCTCATTGTTTCAAGTTCGGAATCATTACAATAAAGCAGAAAATATATTTGTTTCACACGATAGTAGTGCATGGTATCACACGAGAGAAGGTCAACCAATAAAACAACATGGACACAGAACCGATCCCTGTGGGACGCTAGCATTTAAAGATATTTAAACATCCACATAGAATTCCACGGTCCTCTTTCTTTACGTTCTGAAGTAATACTACCTATAAGTCCTTTTTTCCTGGCCCCACCCGAGTTACAACACTCTTTTATCGAAATTTTTTTTGGCAGGTACCACCTACCTATTGAAAAAAA
This sequence comes from Halesus radiatus, assembly GCA_022606495.2. Classification (NCBI taxonomy): domain Eukaryota; kingdom Metazoa; phylum Arthropoda; class Insecta; order Trichoptera; family Limnephilidae; genus Halesus; species Halesus radiatus. The sequence goes on along the minus strand of JAHDVE020005309.1, from coordinate 24,159 downwards.
AAAATAACAAAATTGGTGCCTCGCCTTATATTTTTCACAGGTAAACGTTTTATAACTCATGATGAAATGAAATTGGGAATTGAAAATAGTTCGTATTGTTTCAATGTAGAAAAGGGAACGGTAGAGTTACTCTCGGGAATTAGTTTTGAGCTGTTCCGTTATACATTTTAGCTTCCATGTTAACAGATCTTTGCAAATTAGGTTAGGTAAACGTAAATGAAGCGTTTCATTATTTTTTTTAGAATAACTTATTGAAGCTTATAAACCAGTTGTAATAATTAATCATTGAAGAAGATAATATTATCAAAATTCACAATTAAATATCAAATCGAAAAAGACACAGAAAGTAAAAAGATCTCGGTAAGGGTAAGTAAAATAATTATGTCTCAATTATGGTAGAGTGTTGTTCCGGTAAGACAGAGGATCTGAGTTCGATTCCTAGTTGCAAACATTATTTTTTGTATTGTGTTTCTTTTTTGTTTCATATTTCATTGTGAATTTGTGAATATTATCTTCTCCAATGAAGTGTTTTATTATCCGGACCCTGTATCGAAGCCCCAAGACGCGTGGCCCCACCCTCGCCCGCCGGTTAATAGACTTTTATGGATATTAGAGGACCAGTGATTATGAAACTGGTTTTGTGGAATTTTTTCGGGGAACTAATTTAAAAACAAATCACGATGCTATTTTTGCTTCTCGATTCTCAAAGATAAAATTCAATGCTTTCAAATATTGAGATGAATTGTTTGCTGGCGATTCCATCCATCAAGATAAAATATAATATATTGTAATAAAATGTAATAAAATATATTATTTTGTAACGCTAATTTAAAGAAGTACTAGGGTAACGTATCTACAGACAGATGCGTTGATTTTAAATGTATAGTTGATCAAATTTAATAATGCTACTGTTAAGTTCTGCAAGTATATCTTTTTTTTATTATTGAGATAGCTGTTTCGGTTATCAAAGTCATTTTGAAACTGCTTTGAAGGCCGAAAAAGTCGTCAAAATAAAATTCAAACTATAATACCCGCTTGGAGTAACGCTTACATCAGCTTTGCATTTCTCACACGATCATACATTGTTTTACTACACATTCGCCTTAGAGATCTTACTCATATATCATTCAGTCTTTTTTTTTTTTTAAAGAAATACAAATATTCCCTGGTTACGAATAACCTAACAATATTTGAAAATCTCCTACTACCATCACAGAAAGCGGAAGATGTTGCTTGTGTCGTAAATGGAGAACTTAGCCAGCCGAGGAACTGAACTCACGACGCCTGGGTGATACCCAAACTCGATGCCAACTCAGCCACTGACTGGTCGAGTCTACTTTCACCCTTCCTCTGCCAGTTCCATGTCTCACTGCCATACACCAGGGTTGGTATCAGCCTTAGACCATAGAACATCCATGATGGACTGCTAGCTTCGCTTCATTGGACAACTTTTGTTAGCGCCAACCGCGCTCAGTCCTCCGTTAATGGAGTTTCCTGCATTCACCTTTCTTTCAATATCCCTATCAGTCTTTCCATCTCTCCTAAACATACTTCCCAAATACACAAACTCATCGAATTGTTCATCATTCGCCACAATATTGTCCACTATTTTCGTACTCTCTCTTGCAAACATCTTGACTTTAGACTTACTTACATTCATCATTAGCTCATTCTTCGTACGTACTTCGTTCATCCTAGATACTAGGGACTGACATTTTATATATACCTAGATAGTCTGAACAATAAATAAAAAGGTTTCTAGCATTACTTAAAAGCATTGCCATGATCATAAAATTCTTAAAATGTCCATATTCAACCTAGAACAATTAAATAGATGAAATATTTCAATATCAGAAGGCAATACTTTTTCAGACATAACAGATATATTCAACTACACGGAATACAAACACAAAAATACTATTATTGCATGCACCCTCAACAATTATTAACAAGATATGTGTCTAGAGTATTAGTGAATGTGATATGTGTTTTGTATATTCGCCTCTGTTGGAAATTATTTGGAATGGTATTTACATGATGTTATTGCTGAATTTGTTCATGAGACAAATTAAATATTTAGTTGTTGTATTTCGTGAACGCTATCTATTCTGTGTATGTACCAACTGTAATGTGTTTTGCACCTTTGTCACAATTGTAATTTGAATTTTATAACAAAATATGTAAAAGTCCATATAGGGTGTATGCAATATAATAAATAAATATTGAGTTTTGGTGCCAATCGGTTTCGATTAACTGTTGTCCACCACTGTACCACTATTATCAATACATTCACCTCTCATAAGCGTTATCCGGTGTGTAATTGATCAATTAATAACGGTTAAGCTGATCGGTTCCTCTTAAAGTTTTCATAACCCCCCCGATTAGCACAATTCTCTATTGTCGATATATTTAACAGTTAGAGAAATAATGTCGAAGGTATTTTATTTCTCTTCGACCGATTAAAAAAGGGAGATCATTGATCTTGGAGACGATGTGTAGTGTGTACACAATATTATACGGAATGTCAAAAATACGAGGAAAACCGGTTTTAACACCCCGGGTAGTTTAAAGTGAGTTTTTCGCTCGCTTTGATTTTAAGGACACTTATAGAATTTTATAAAAAAAACGCATTTAGCTCTGTTCTTAAGAACCAATGTGAAAATAACGGTATCGGTAATAGGAGGAAGTGAATAATCTCCCCAAGAGGAAGTACCAAAATAATTTGTTAACGCAATCATTAACTAGAAAAATTGTATAAATGTTATTACATGTGATACGGACTGCACTAAACTAAATCATATATCCAATATTAAATATCTTGGAATCGTATAGATAACAATGTTAATTGGAAAGACCGTATTATCAACCTCACTGTAGAGTGAAAAAGAAAACTTTGCTATATTTTCTGCAACATACGTAAAATAGTAAACAAGAAAACAATTAAAATGGTTTATGATGCATTAATTCAGTCCCCACTGCAGTATGGTATTATTGGGTGGGGAGGGGCCGATAATATCCCACTATAGCCAATAATTACAATTAAAAAATAATCGTAAAAATCGTCATTTAAAAACCATATGACTTCCCTAATCTAGAGATATATCGGGAATTTAACGCACCATATATTACAGAATTATACAAAAAAACCGCCTTATGTAAAATTTACAAAGAGTTTTTCATTAATAAAATTCACTCCACCGATAGAATAAGCAATAGATTTTAAAACAACGTTTCATGTTGAGTTCAACCAAAACCGGTCGATAATGCAAAAATATAAATAAAATAAAGTGACTTAAAACAAAAAGTTTTTTTTCTTCATGTAAATTACTATATGATTATTTTTTTTAAATATTATTTTGTTGGTTTACGTTTGTAGTTTTTAATATTGTTTACATATCTCCTACTACGAATTGTTTTTTTTATTATTACGTATGTAAATTTGACGGCCTCCATAGTCGAGGCGTAAGGCTCTCGACTACGAATCCGAAGATGGGGGGTTCAAATCCCGACATGCGCAAGTAAATTTTATGTAATTAATTTGTGCTGTTTATCAATTAATTAATTTAAAAATAATGTATGGTATGTTTGCACACGTTCCAGAGTGGAAGATACTCTCAGTATCGCCCTGGTGAAAGACCACCATTCAGAATTAAAACGTTGCTTGAAATGGCTTTTAGTCGTGTTTGGTGACCAGATCTGAATGGCCACGTATTTCCCCACCTTTCTCTTCCTCTTCTCCTTTTACTCCCTAATACCTTCAGCCTCACAATATTTCCCAATTGGGAATGCCATAGTCTCAATGGCTCCAGACGGTTGGGAGCAGTTGGGACTCTTGTGCGGTATTCATATGAAAAAAAAATTCTCCTCCCGTAATCACGAGTACTGGACCTTAATTAATGGAGAGTAGAGCAATAAGAAGAGAAAAAAATCACGTGTTACGTTCTATTTTTTGTAAAAAAAAATAAGTAAAAAAAAAATCAACACAGGTATGAATCGGCAAACTTTTTAAGTGAGAAGTTATTAAAAGAACGAAAAAAAACAAACACGAAAACCTAATGTAACTTAACCTAAATAACACATTCCTTCATTTTTTTTGGAATAGCTTACTGAAGCTCATAAACCTCAATGTTAAGCATTGGAGATAATATTAACAACTCTAGAATGCAACATGAAACTGAAAAGACACAGAAAATAAAAAAAGTTAACTGTAGCAGCTGGGACGCGAACCCAGGACTCCGTGGTAATAACTTTATTATTTCAATTTTTTTTTTTTTAGTAAAATAAAAAGATTTATTCGGCTATTTTTTCTTCTTTTAATGTCTTTATATCGCTTAACAAGTGTGCCAATTCAAACATGTGTTGAATTATCATGTAACCGCAAATAACATCAAGAAGTGTGTTGCGGGCGTATTGGTGTGCACTATGTAATCTCAATATTTCCTTACTGCCGGTGAATTTGTTCAAAAAGCTATATATATCGTAACTCTTTCTTGAACAACTAATCATTTATTATTTTAAATGATAAACTAATGTTTATAAGACAAGATTTTTTTATGCATAGCACAAATATGGTAATAAATTATTATAAGCAATAATTATTAACCTTAAAAATCATCCAAAGTGAATAATCTTCCGAGAAAAAATACATGTTAACAAAAGGTCGCGGGTTCGTGTCCCGTCGGCAGCATGTATTATTTCTCGGAAGATTATTCACTTTGAATGATTTTTCAGGTTAATAATTATTGCTAATAATAATTTGTTAACTAATCATTTACCCAGGAGCTGTAAGGACTTGTTTAGTTTTATTTTAAATTCGAATACATCACACTTCTTGGAATTATCTGTTCACTCGAAAAATAAAACTAATTACTTTTTTTTTCTTCAATACTGATCATTTAAATTTAAGTTGACGGCCAGACATTGGCATGATTGTATTTTGATTAGCGACAGTCGGGATTGTAGACAGATATATCGTAAATTTGAATTTTGTGGCTTTGGCGTTGCCGAGGAAAAAATGCTGTTTAAGGGTAAACGAAACGTAATACTCGCTCACAGATGTCGCTTATTTAAATGCTTCATAAAAAACACTTCTACCACGTAATGCTTTTAAATATTAAGATGAATTGTTTGTTGGAGGGTGTATGGAATAATTTTTTATTGTTGGTTTAAAGCTTAAGTCACCCAAGAAACTTACAAAAGTACAATATATTATTGTAACCCTAATATAAACTGAATTTTTAAGTTATTTAAGGATTTGAGTTTAAAATTTACAATATCATTATATTCAAATTCATTATTTCGTAATATTCATAAGCGTTACGTGCTAAAAGTATTTATTTTTTCCAAAAATAATAATTATGTAAATTAGCGCCATCTGTGAGCTCGTATCACGTTTCGTTTACCCTTAAGTTTTTTTTGAGGATGGCTGCAATTGTTACTGATTAGTTAAATAATTTTAGTGAATATACGGTTTTCGGCAAGAAGCCTCTATAGATTTTGCGTAGGGGAATCGAATCCTATTATCTCCTGTACCTTTATTATTATGACAAATGGATAATCTCGGAATCGAGAAGGGCTATTTCAAAGAATTCAACAACGTTTTACATTTTCCATACACGAAACAATAAATAAGTTATAGCTGCTCATAATGTGGAACATTGACTCGCATGCACCGCTTGTTTTATTATCACCCGCACAAAACAAAGCATTAAATTCTTACACTGAACTTATCCAATTTAACTTCGGCCCGATAACACGACAACGATAGACCGGTGGAAATTCAAGTTTTAAGACCAGTGTTACCATCGTGACGGATTTCCCGTCATATCTAGCGGATGCGGATCCCCCAAAACGGGAGAATTACTGAAAAAATGAGAAGTCTTTATTTGCATTATCACTGGCAATTTCTAGGGGCAATATATTTCCTAGGACCCCCCCTAACTTAGCGAACTCGGGATATTATTTTCTTTATTGAACATCTATGTTCTGTGTACTTGAGTCTTTTTTCGTCGTGCTTTGTTTTCGTTTAAGCCTACGGTTTCAGAGTTCCGGTGCGTCACAGATCGTCGTTTGTGGTCGTCTCGGTGAATAATAATTATTGTGCCAGTCGATACTGATTGAAACATGTCACATCCATTCATTACCCCCAGAAGTAATAGATAATATATGGTAGGCTGAGCATAAGAAGAAAAGTAACCAATACATCTAAATTGCAATTTTATGATCGGTGATCGTTAGTTTTGACGGAATCTGGCGGAATTTAGTATAGATTTTAGCGGAAATGTAGATTCCAAGATGGCAACACTTTAAGACAACGATATGAGGATTAAAGTCGTCAGTTTTAAAGTATACGGAGAGACCGAAGACACTGGGAACCTTAACTCGCATGAACATATTATTATAAAATCAGCAGAATCTAAATACAAAAAGGTTTTTTAAAATTAAATATTTCATAAGTTAACTCAGTTTGATAACTCGGAATTCAATCAATGGGTATTAAATGTTTTTATGAGAATTTCACGTAAAAGTTTTATTTTTGCATTTAGGTATAATTCAAGCGATAATTTGCCGTTATTGTAGGTCATGCAATATCTGAGATGCTTAATAGGTAGGTAGGTAATTTTTATATGACATTAAAAAAAAACGTGTTGCTGATTTTGTAAAATTAGCCAATTAAAAACAGATTTTTATAATACATCGAAAACCTATGAACAAAAATTGACAAATCGTTCTGAAGGAATTATATACCTATATGAAAATTAACGAATAATTATATCTCATCAGTAGGTAAGTACCTACTGTCAAAGAGAAGGATCAATGGATTTAAAAAAAAAAAGTTTTCTAGAATAAAAAAATTGTTTGAAATAGATACGAATAGGATAATACCTACTATTCCCCAAAACGAATGAATTTAATGAATACATAGAAAAATAACGACACAATTAAAGATTGATTTTATTTCAATCAAACTGAAAGAGCTTGTCAAATAATTAATGATAACAAACTTCAAACAAATCAAAATCTCTTTGAACAAACCGGTTTATAACAATAAGTCGTGTATCAAACTCACTTCAAACTTCACTCCAAACTCCACACCGAACCACGTGATAATAGCAACGGTTAAACCGTGAATTTTATCCAGACACTACCAACATGCCGTCCCCGACACCTTGTCCTGCCCCAACTAACAGTTGGTGTGGTAACACTGTCGAGTATAACGTAACTAGTAACCACGTAACACGACCGAGCATGGAGTAACACTAGTTGGTTGCTGGGATTTCGGCAGGATTGCTGGCAGAGCTCTGGGAGCGCAGGAGTGGAAGGAGTGAGGTTGGGAGATGGCTGTAGGCTGTCTGGCTACGGACTGGCTTGAAGCGGGTCCTGAATTACCAACGTGTTCGAGTCGTTGTAACCCTACAGCGACGGGTATATTTATAAATAATTTGATAATCAATTTTTGTTTATTTGCTTCTTAACATTTATAACAGCAGTTTTTACTATATGCTACGATACAGACGGATCAATTTCTTGTAATTTTTTTTTTTTTAAATAATTTTTTTTTAATATACGAGTATTTATTTTTTGGTTTTTATTTTTAACTTTTCGTACATTTAAAAAAAATTATTTCTTATTTTTCATCTTCTTTACATTTTTGTTTTTCATTTCTTATTTTTATTTTGAATTTACTTATTTATTTTATTTTTATTTTTATGTGCCTTTTCAAAGTTGCTACCGGGATTTAAGACTGTTTTTTGGAAAGTTTTTTTCTCATTGAACAATTTATTGAGATATATTGGACAAATAGTACTATACCTGTCTTTTTTTGTACCTAAGTAAGTTTTGACGTTTTTTTTTCACTTCAAAGCAGTCAAAGCTAAGAAAAAAATCCGTTGTTGAGTGGTTACGATCCTTGGCTACGAATCGGAGGTCGCCTGTTCAAATCCCGGCCTAAGTAAGTGAAAGTTATTTAATTAAATAGCTTTATTTCACAATTTATTTATTTACAGTAATATTGCGTATATTTGCTGCACGTTCCAGAGTGGTAGATACTGTCAGTATCGCCCTGGTGAAAGACCACCATTCAGTATCAAAACTTCCATGAAATGGCTTTACCCGTGTTTGGTGACCAGATCTGAATAGCCAGGTACTTTCCCACTTTCTTTTTCCCTATCTACTTTCTCTCATCAATTCAGCGTCATAACATACCCCAATTGGGTATTCCATAGTCTCACTGTCTCCAGACGGTTGGGAGCAGTTGGGATTCTTGTGTGGTATCACATAAAATATAAATATTTTCATTATTAATTATATTATTGTTTTGATATCAGAAGCGATAAATTTTGTATTAAAAACTACGCATGATTTTAGGTTCTAAAATACATGCGTAAAAGTGATCTGTTCACTTCTATATTGCTGGGTAGCAGTGGTGTGCAGTCCATAAAGGTGAAAAAGCTGTTCCTACTCTAAGAATATCATTAAACCGTGAAGAGGAAGTAAAAGATAGGTACTAGACTTTTTTTAATTAGACAAACTTTTAAGAAATTGATTAGAACTTATATCCTCATTTATTCACTTGGCCACAACAATCAGCGGAAGATTAATAAAAGGGTATTTTACAAATATTCAATGCGCAGTTCATATATACCAGAATTTGAAATTGCACACTGTTGGGTAGATATTGATGCATTATTCTAGTTATAATTATGGCTCAGTAGCTAGCGTACAACCTTCGATTAGTTCTTTCGATCCAAACATATGTAATTAACTCTCCATAAGACAACGGTAGGTACCTACAGGAAAACAAGTTTTCAACAACAACGCCTTTTTAGATTGTGTCGTGATGGATTCTTTGTTCGCTCAAAACATTCCTGCTTGAATCGGATATAGACAAATGTAGATACGAGTATTTTACATCATTGCCATTGTTTTCGAACGACAAGTTTAATTGCTTCTTCGAAAATGACGCTTTACTTTAATCTTTTTTGGATAACAATAAGGAACTCCATTTTTTTTAATTAATTTTTTTTACAATAATGGCTTTCAAACTTAAATAGCAGAATACGTTTTTTTTCCAAAGTTAGTTTTGGTAGTTAAAATAATTTGCAAGGTTCCAATTTTTCAAAGCCGGACAAAAGGCTCCAAATCTGAAGGTTGCGGGTTCAAATCCCGGCGTGCGCAAGTAATTTTTATTTAATTAATTTGTGTTGTTTTACAATTAATTAATTTTAAAATAATATATAGTATATTTGCGCATGTTCCAGAGTGGAAGATACTCTCAGTATCGCCCTGGTGAAAGACCACCATTCAGAATTGAAACATTGCTTGAAATGACTTTTAGCCGTGTTTGGTGACCAGATCTGAATAGCCAGGTATTTCCCCTTTTCATCACCTTCCTCTCCCCCTTCTTCTTCCTCTTCCCAATACCTTCAGCCTCACAACATTCCCCAATTGGGAATGCCATAGTCTCACTGGCTCCAGACGGTTGGGAGCAGTTTGGGACTCTTGTGTGGTATTATTAGTATTGTTATTATTAAAAAAAAAAAAAATCTATGGCCGTTCGGTTTTGATCAATTTTGAGGTTAGAATGTGAAATGTCAAAGCAGGGATGAGCCATACCGTACATAATTTAATATTCTATTAATGGTAAACCATAACTAAATCCAAGTAATGTACCTTTTTAGAAACTTTAACTTGAAGAATAATAATAGTATTTACATTGTCGTAATATCACTATTGATAGTTGGTTTGCTCATTAATACTCTAATTTCTTTCTATAATAATAGTTTTTTTTTAAATATTGAACATCAAGTATAGAGCTTAAAGTCACCCAAATTAAATTTAAATTTCGCCAAAACTAAAAATAAAAATATCCACACTACTCCGAAAACAGAGAGCGCTCGTGATGTTAAATGTTCCAAATGTAATGGTACCAACATAACAAGGTGTTTTGATGAGATGATTTTTTATTCATCTTTAAATAACTATTTATAAATTATAATATATTCAGAATCGGCGTTTGCTAATCTTTATGAACATAAAGTCATTATATTTTTCACTGGGGTTCTCATTGAAAATTTTTAATAGACGTGATATTACCTTTATGGTGAAAACAATTCATTCGGTAGCATTGTTAGATTGCGATGTTTGTCAATTTGTAGAACACTCGGTTTCTTGAGGGTTAGCATTATTACGCATTCCCATCTAACTGTTAACTCACACCACGATACTCTTTCGGGGGGATATTTAGTAGTCCCAGGGTGTGCGGAAAGTAACACTTCTGCAAATAATTTCAATAAGAGTAGTGAATTTAATCAATTATTAGGTTTTTAATCAAGCTAAAAACGATTTCATATCTTGTGTAGGAAAGACTGCGGGGCCTGTTTCATACGAAACTTAATTTTGGATTTGAGGTCAAAATATTCGCTTAAACATATATTTTTTTAATTAAAGGTTTAGTAAATATCTAGTACACATGAGAAGTTTTTTTTGTTTTACATTAAATATATTAAAATGAGCAATATGGTGGACTTTAAATTAAATTAAAAACCACCAATTTACGTTGTAGCACAAATTTGCCGAACATAATATAAAATATCGACATGACAATATATTTTTTTTCAATGTTTTGTTTTTGTATTTTTATTTGTGTATTCATATTTACATAGCAAATATGATGATTTAAAAAAAATACGATAAACCGCAAATAATAAGTTGCCTCTATTGTGCAATTATGAAAATTGATTTTTTTTCATGGAATGTATGTACTTCATAATTTAAAACAAAAATAAATTAAATACTTCTCATATTTACTAGATATTTACTAAACCTTTAATTTAAAAAAAAATGTCAGTCAGTGTGGATGGGTATTTTGGCCTTAATTCCAATATTAAGTTATGTATGAAACAGGCAGCGCAGCCGTTCCTCTTAACAGTGGCGGCCACCACTACTTTCACTGTACTTTCAAAAAATGTATATGAAATTGTACAATATATTTTTGGAACCTAAAATTTTCTGAATTAACTAGAAAACTTTCTAGAACTGAAGCATCCATACCTACTAGGACATTCCTAATTGAGAATGTAATGTTAGAAGAAAGGCGTAAATCAGAAGAAAAAGTAAGTATCTCGCTCTTTGAATACCGCAAGAGTCCCAACTGCTCCCAACGGTCTGGAGCCAATGGGACTGCTAACCACGGCCGGTCCCACTATATCTCGCGCCACAGTTGCTACGCCATACAGTGTCATTATTAAAGAAGTAAAATTATGGGTAAACGAGGTCTAGCGTCAAAAGTAGAGCCTTTTCTGCCTAGAATATTTCGGTCAAAATAAATATTTTCTGCTCCCAATGTTATTTTTATCACGACCTCGGTGGCTTTGGAATATTCCCTTGATGATAAAAAAATAAGATACCAACTTGTTACGTATTTTTAAACAATTCAATAAGAAAAAAAAATAAGCGAAAGGGCTATTGAAAAATGTGACCGGATAAATCAACACACGCATGAATCGGCACACTTTTTAAAAGTGATATAAGCACGGAAAAAATATTCCCAAAAATCTAATCTAACCAGTAATTTTTGTTTGTTTTAATTTTATTATTATTATATATTTTTTTGTACTTTTACATGTAATAGGTACATGCAAATTATTAAAGAGTGCACTTTTGAATGTATTAGTGATACACACCGATAGTATCAAGCCCGCCCGCAGTCCTCTTTAAACCACTAAGCTCTAGTAAAGTCGGTGCGTAGCGATGTTTATCATAATCTTCGAATATTGCCGTTGTAAGCTGATTAAGTCGCGGTTATATCGGACATTACATTTTTGATCCATCCAGTACAAAAGCAAGAATCTGTTTATTCCGATTTATCTGTACTGTTCAAGATCAGGTAGAATGATTGGAAAAGTTATGTAGATACACATTTACTGAATCATTAAAATGATTATGTCGACTTCCTAGAATCTATTAAATAGTAAATGTTTGAATCATTATCACTATGATGGAAAATCAACGATTGAACTGAGAGAGATCTTATGAAACTATCATTATTCGTTTCAACGTAGTTATTAATATTGTTTCCAATTATTTTTTTATGGTTTTACGTGAAACCAGAAAAGAATCCCAACTGCTCCCAATCATCTGGAGCGAGTGAGACTATGGCATCCCAATCGGGGTATGTTGTGAAGGAGATGGGGAAGAAAGAAGGTGGGGAAGTACTTGGCCATTCAAACCTGGTCACCAAACACGGCTAAAGCCATTTCAAGCAACGTTTTGATTCTGAATGGTGGTCTTTCATCAGGGTGATACTGACAGTATCTACTACTCTGGAAAGTGCCGCTAATATACTACATATTGTTTTAAAATTTACTTGACCACGCCGAGATTTGAACCCGCGACCTCCGGATTCGTAGCCAAGGATCGTAACCACTCGACCACGGAGACCGACAAATTAAATTGAGGGTAGATATTTACCTTCTATTTATGTCATAATTTATGGAATTTATCATACCTACCAACTTGTATGCGTTACGCAGTGGAAATCCAGCGGGAATCCGGAAACCCCCTCTAAATATTTTTTTCTGAAACCTTTAGCAGTTCCGGAGTTTTGACTAGGCTGTATTTTAAAGATGCCAACCAAAACAAAACATCGAGTAGGCTTTAAAGCACAAAATAAGGCTACAAAATATATTGAACGGTTGTAGGCACTTGTCAGATAAAATTTATCTTCCGTGGTGAAACATCGATATACGCTTAAATTGGTGATCGGAGGTATTAAAAATACAAATTCTCATTTAATTTCCAAGGATTGGAGAAGTTTTGGAATTACAAAAAACAAATCCCGAAAATGCATATTAAGGAAGATTTGAATAATTATTGTGATTTTTTCAAATGGAAAAACATTTTTGATTGATTAATTATTTTTGTGTTTAATTAGTAGAACTCCATTTATTTATTGTATTTTTTATAAATTTAATGGTAATCATTTTTCATAATGTTATTATTAAGTTCTGCAAGTATTTAATTTGTATTATTGTGAAAGCTGTTTCGGCGTTCGAGGCCATTTTCAAACTGCGGTTAATCCACATTGCGACGATTTATTTATATGCTTTTAATTACTCCCACTCAATTCAAATTTGGATGGATGTTTAAAGTAATTATCGGTAAAACCGATTTCGTTAGAAAATAATAAAAAAATTCTCTATTCTCTTAGGTTTTTATATTTATAATGTGTTTTCCCAGTATTTAAATCACGATGTTTTCTTAATTGATTTATTTAAATGTGTTGTATTGTTGTGGAAGTATGAAAATACTGAGAAGTGGTGAGTAAATAATTGTCCTTACTTTATTAGTTAGTGTTACATTAGGATCATTCGTTCGTTTATTTATTTTCAATCGTTCAAGTAAATTTAATCTAAGGCCCTTTCTTTCTATATGTAAGGGTTTAGGCTCGTTGTTGTCAAGCGGGACGTGATTATTCAGAGATATGCTATAATCTATCGTTACACAAGTGCTAAATACGTTCACCTATTTATTTTTTTAATATTATGTTTCCTCAACATGTAATTTATTTAGATGTATTCTGTTATATGGCAGACAGAATATTGCACTCACCGCTTTGTTAAGCTGAAATAAACAAATTTAATAATTACTAAAATAAATACTAATGTATTTATTTTTATTTTTTATTATTATAAGACATGAGATTCTATAAATAAATGCAATTGGTTTTGTTTTTGGACTCAACCTCCCTCTACAAAATGCAGCTCGGTGTTGATGAGCGAAGCGGCTATTGAATGTCCCGGTTGGTATGAGTGTGGAGGTATCGGAACCTATAGACCCCGATCGTTAGGAAATTACCCGCAGTTCACCATTACCCCACTGTCCTCTATCTGGTGCGTGTCACTCGGCCTTTATATATACTCGTATCATGCTTAATTAATAGAAATTAAAGAAATCGTAATAAAACACAGTTTCTTTGAAATTAATTTCATTTGAAAAATATTCTTGTATACTTACATTGAATGTCCTAGCTACAAGTTTTATGTGCAATTTTCCATTTTTTGAAACTAACAGGAATAATTAACAATAACTAACAATATTTTCTTGTGGTTTTCAAATCCTGTTCTGATTGAGTTTAAATATGACATTTTTTGGTAAACAAAGTGGAAAAATATCATTACAAATAATATTTTCAATGTGAAATACCTATAGGTAAATCTAAAAGTGCCATCGTTTACTTTTTCACACAAAATAACAACAATGTGTTACCTTGTTCCCTACCAACTTACAATATATTCTATCATTTATGTACCTATATTATAATGGATGACTAATAATTTTATTTTGAAGGATTATAACACATTGTCATAATGTAATATTTAAAAATTCAATTTTGGAGATGCATCCACCACAATAAATTATTATTGCACATAAAAAAAACATAATATAATAGGTGGCGTGCTAGTTTGATAAAATAATAACGTATTAAATACATACGAAATATTTTATCTATTGTGTTCGTTCATGGTAACCCTTTATCCTTAATTCTAAATTTCATTTTATGGAATCAATTTGATCCTCGACAGCAGGAAAATTTACTGACACTAATTGAATCGGAAACCAGAGGTTTATTATCTGAAATTGAAATAATTGAGGAATTGTGTTTACAGTTCTCACACATTTCTACATGATTCATATTTTGTTAGGTCCTATGTTTAAATGAAACAATCTGTAGCTTTCAAGGGTAAATTATGCCCATGATCGAGGGAATCTAGTAATTAATTTTACGCTCTATGACGTATTTTAAAATATGTTACTTTAGTATCCCATGCATTTTTGCTTAATTTTAGCCCAATAAATAGGGAAGCAACTATCCCAATCAATCAGTTGTGCAACAATTTTCGTGAAGCCTGTGTTTCATTTACAAAATTCTTAAGCAATGTCCCTGGAGAGATAGCCAGCGATTTTATAGTCAATGTCACCGGCGTGAGCGTCCAGTTCACCCATAAGGTGTGTTAAAACATCGTTTTACAGGGTAACTGGAACCTGATATTGGGACTGTTGATATACGTTGGAGAGATGAACAAATAAAAATCTCGCGACATAATATAATTTCGCGACAATTTGTTAATATGGATACATTATATCGCGATCATACAACGAAAAGTGGGTAAGTCAAAGTCCTTCTTTGTTGGCACATCGTATTGAGAATTTTTGCATGGATGTAGATAGTTTCGCAAGTTTTGATATTTTTATTTATTTCAAGTGTAATTACTTTGTTTTAAAAATGTAAAAAAAATCTCCTTACTTGTTAAGCTGAGAGTTTGTGTTCATGTAAAGGATTTCAGTGTTAATTTTACAACAGCCAGGGATTTGGACTTGGCCACTCGTTATATGTTCACGATATACGCCAGCAATTCTCTGATAGATGAGGAAATATAAAATTTGTAATGACATATATATATATACTAAAGAATGCACACTTGGAGTGCCTTCCGTGTAGATTTAAATGGAAGCCGGTGTGTTAGTACCTTTTGGTTCTAGTCCCGAGAGAGCCAATCAAAATACAGAAAATATTGTTATTCCATTTGATCGAAATGAAATGATGATGAAATAATTTCTGTATTAGAAATTTAAGGCCCGAATGACTGACTTTTGAATCACGAAACACGCCCAGATCGCATTTCTGGTGTTCTTCTTTATTCTATGTATAATGGCAATACGAGGACTAGGACCTGGTGAACCACGCTCCGCTTCCTTCGGGTGGATTATTTTACCATCCAGTCGAGTTTGGACGTCATTTCAAGAGTTTTCCTCACTTTTAACTTCTTTAATGCACGTACGAGTATATACAATTTTGCTTAAATATGTCTCCTCTATTATTTCACAAGGTACCAGCTTCCCGGTTTGAAATCATAACCATGAAAAAATGTTATGTAATTATCAAATATGATTAATTTGTAGAAATGGTCGGTGTACAGCATTAATAATGATTGTTTTTCTAGTTAAATTAGCAGGAACATAATATTTATTAAAATACAATAATATGAGGTACCTTCAGACATGATGTGATATTTTTTTATGAAGAACTAAACCTTTATTTTTTAAACATTGAAGAAAATACTAACAACTCTCTCTATAAGGTCCCGGATTTACCACGAGGTCCTACGCTCGAGTCCCAGCTGCTACCGTTATATTTTTCTTTTCTGTGTGTTTTCAGTTTCATGCTTCATTTTGAAAGTTGTTGGTATCTTCAATGATTAAAAATATATTACAATGAGGGTTATAAGCTACAAAAAGTTATAAAAAAAAAAAAATTAAACCTTTCTTTGGAAAATTCTATTAAAATTACCGCTTAAATACATAAGTTTTGCTATTTTTTGTGACCAATTAAATTCACCTGATAGATAAAAATATTTCAATTAATATATTTTGGTGAATTCGAAAACACGAATGAAATATTATCATACAAACGAGTACATGGGTAAATTATGGATATTTTACTCTTAACCTCTAACAGACAATATTTTAAACATCATTAAAAACAACATAATGTAGAACTATTTGTATGAGATCATGAGAATTCTTCCCGTATTAAAATGCTTTTAAAAAGCGACTACAATATTTTATAGAGATTTTCACACTTAAAACATCAACACTTATAGAATTTTTATTTCTTAAAACTATACAACATTCCTATGAAGCAGATAAATAAATTTATTAACATATTTTTTGTTCATATATTTAACACGAAAAGCACAGATATCTTAGGTATTCTACGACATGTTTTAAAATACTGTTCTTGTTTATTTAATAAATTATATTTAAATTTGATTGTTTGGATAAAATCGAGGTTGAATAAATAATGATGGAAGTAAAAGTTCAATAGACCGAGAAAATGTATGTTTCTCATTGAAGAAGATAATATTAACACATCCCAAATGAACCACGAAACCGAAAAAACAACCGAAATTAAAAAGATTTCAGTCGCATCTGGGACTCGAACCCAGGACCTCTACCTATCCGGACCCTTATCCAGAGTATTTTTTAATCGCGACGGTCTCGGTCCCAAATATTTTTCTCTTATCTGAATGAAGCTTTAAAGTGATAACACTAGAAAGTAAAAATCTTGGAATAACAATATAATATGGAGAAATGGAATTACGAAAATTTGTAATGAATTGTGATGGGGTGTTGACACATGACTTTGGCCACGCCCGAGTTTATCATAGACACATATTTTTTTATCACATAATATTTGACATATCATATCGAAATATTACCTGTTCCCCAAAGATTAGAAAGGTGAGCATTTTATCTTTACTGAAACACTAAGAATAAACAGCAGAACCAATCAAATTGTCTGCATTCAAAAACTCCTCCTTTGTTGACATTTAATTTTTTGAAAGCTTAAATAAGTATTTCCGTTTCAATTTTTGACCACCACTGAACAAATAATCCCCAGAAGTGTGATAGCAACTGATTTGAAAGAAAACGGTTATCTCCAATTTACATTCAAGATTGGAAATAGTGGTGCGTGTAAGACATTCGCGTTCGTCAGTCGCGTACGGTTAATATGTAGGTGAATGAATGGACTCATGGAGAGAGCTTTAGTGCAACGCTGGCGGTCAGCAGCGCGCGAGTATCTACGCTCGGCGTACGAGAACAATCGGTCCAGCTCTTCAGCACTACGTCGTCGGTCGACCGACGCGTTTACTATTTGTATGAGAGCATTCAGTGCGGCGGTGATGGCGTGAACCGATGAGCGCGTGTGTGTACAGTCTTATGAGATTAATATTGAAACAGAGCGGGTATTTACTGAGGTGCATCTTCGCTCTCCTCTTTGGGACTTCTCCAATACATCTATATACTCCTTTGTTTTAATTTTTTTTCTACCTAAGAAAATTGAAGCCACTATACAGTTCAAAAACGGGTTTATGTTTATTCACATTTGAAGACGACTGTACTTAGCATTGGCATTGGCAAGACACTTTGACAGACCGTTGGTCAGCGACCGATGTACGCTTGGCACTATTTCCAGCGACCTTACGACTCCCTGGGCCCAGACAATGCATTGGTTTTCTGTGCAAGAAATATTTTAGATACTTCAATTTTTATTTAACTTAATTTCCTCTTCCATGTATGTCACAACCAATCCTAGTTCTTTGGTCACAACACTGATGAAAAATATAGTACGTAATTGGGCGGTGAGACAAATAAGGTTGGGAACCTCTGAACTATACTATTAACGAGACCCCACTTTTTAAGCTTGCCAGGAAACCTAGCCGATAGCAACTTGACGATCGTAAATATCTCTCAAGCTAAGCTTAAAAACCAACTGAAATACCGGCCTTAACTCACACCATTTCAAAAGTACATATTTTCTAAGAAATTCAGTATTTTCTAAGAAATTCAATATTTTTCTTCGTTTATCTCAAAATTATGGTTATTGACATATCATTGCTGTAAGTCATCGATATGGAGATGTTCAAAGAGAGATTACAAAGTAAAATTATATTACTGTCTTTTCGTCTGACGATTTTAGGATTTTTGTCTATTTTATAAAAGATTTATAAGGTAATAAAGTTGTATAATATGATATGAGGTAAGAATATGGATATATATCTAAAATATATGATCGTAATATAAAATATATTCCGGAGATATTTCAATTTTTTATCAATATATATTTGCGTAGAAAAGTAGGTATGTACTTAATTATTTGGTATAAACTAAATATTTGTGATTGTTTTTTTTTTTAATTCACAGGGTTAAAAAATATTCTTTTTTTGTAAAAATATGCGTTCACACAAAGTCTACAATTCTCTAAAAAAATATTTTTTATGAAAATATGTTTTTCTAGTGACGTTTATTTAAAACAATAAAATTGCACTATGACTAGAATCTTATACTGTTCTTTATCGTAACTACTGCACGTTTAAAATTTATGTTTTGGATAACCTTTTATTATGATCTGATGTGTACGTATAAAGCACTGGTGTAAAGAGCCTTCACACGACTGGTTTGACCGATACTAACTGAAGTTGGTAAGCTGGACTTTAGGAAAGGATGACCGGGTGGTCAAACCTTCCGACGCGGTGGCTTTAGCTAGTATCGGGCAAACCAGTCGTGTAGAATATAAATAAGTAATTTAATTCAGTGAATGCTCTCAAAAAGTAGGCTTTAAAAATGTACTACACACAACAGTTACAATTCATAAAAAATAGCACGTTTAAGTTAAACTATATATTTATGTAATGCGTTTCTTTTTGGTATTGAGATCATCAAATAATACAATTATTATTGATTTTAATTTACACATATAGTATTAACAACATATTTGCCACATTAATTAAGTCGTTTCCGACATTAGCCTAACACTGTTCGGCCTCGTGGAGTGAAGGATCCCATTGGGCCTAGCTTTTTGGGGCTTCCTTTTGGCTGCGGGCCAGGAGAGCAAGAGTTCTTCCTCGGGAGGTATAACTTCTTCTGTTCCTGTAGAACTGCCCAACTTCTCTCCCAAAGACACGTATCTCCTTTCGTCTTCTTCTCCTGCACTGGAATTGTCACTGGCAGCTCCATTGCTGCTTTCATCACCTGGCGTTTCATCGTCTTTAATTTTGGCAGTTCGCACAACGCAGAAATCACTGTCGCTATCAGTTTCTGGTTTCATTTCCTGATCTTGATAACGTAGCACTTTCCATTTCCGCTCTAGAAGAGTTGTGGTCGAACACGAGTATTTTTTGGTGATCGCATCACGGTTCGGCGAACCTGGTAGAGAAGGCGACTTATCGCTTTCCTCAGAGAAAGCTCTTGTGATGAGGATCCTAGGAGATCGACGAGCCACTGCTGTCACAGGTATTGCTCTGCCGCGAGAGGGTCTTCTGATAGATAATGCTTCGTGTTGGGATTCTAATCCAAAAACTCTTTGAAGTATCAGGTTAGTCGTACTCATGGCTGGACGTGGAAGTGGCAGAGCGCAGGTTCTAGGGTTACTGTGGTCTTGAGATTTAAAAGAAGACTTGAAAGAAATATACGTCTCATCCTGTTTTACCTGTGGAACTGTGTTGTCCCCATCCCCCACGGGCACCTGGAGAGTGTTACAACTGGAAGTGTGAGCAATTGCCTTTTCTTGTTTTGCATCTATTACTGGACTATCAAACACTCCAAAATTAATGCCCGTTTTCCAAGCATGATCCGAAGAGATTCTTTTTATTTTGCTGTTTCTTTGCGGACTTGCGCGTCCTACGTCCAATAATGCTTCAGAGAGTCTTCTCTGGAGACACGGTTTGTTCATCATGCTGAGTGGTGTAATGGAAGGTCTTCTTGAACCGCAGGTACTGGGGGTTCTTGCTTGAATTTCCTGATTCATTTCACTCTTCATCATTTTTTTCCGCCAGTAATTTTGGAATGTTTTCCTGAGTAGCTTGCTTTTTATACCATAAAGAACTCCGTTGATGGGGGGAGAACATGTTAAAAAAGACGTGGCGATAGTTATTAAAGTGGTTGGAACTTTGACAATATTAACTTTGCTATTTGATTCAACTTGAGCGAAAGCAGATACCGATTGCCAAATAATGACGACGTAGTAAGGGAAGTAAAGAAGAAACATTGAACCAACAATTTGTAAGACCGAAGAGAATGCACTGCGGTTTCTGATTCTTGGAGCATTTGGAGCCGTCACTGTTGGAACGAAGAATGGATTCCTCTGATGAGTGATGGTGACTTGTGCTGATAGTGTGACTTCGTAGATAGCTGAGGCGATTCGGTGTCTATGATATCGAGCAATCATCAAAATCTGAAAACACACGAAACATTGATTAAAATCCTGGTGTTTACTAAGTACCAATATGATACAGAAAAAACAGTTTGTTTCTGTATTTTTTTAAACCACTCAGTATATAGAAGTGATGCTTTAATAATGATCACTTTGTTCAAGGATTTTGGTTTATTCCTGGTTTAGATCTTAGATTCAGGAATGTATTAGAAATTACAGGTGTTTGAATCGTTACCTGCTTTTGAGACAGATCAGCAGCAAAATTCTTGAAAGAAGCAAATAATGTTAACCAATACGTAGATATTTCAAAACGTTTTACATTTTTTTTTTAGATTTCACAGATCAGTTCTCAACATGCATTTTTTTAAATGTATTCTTTGATTAATTAGCAAAATTGTATATATCTCAGATCCTCCAGATGTTGAGAGCGTCTTTTGAAAATTTTTCATGACTTTTAGAACATTTTTTTTTTGTTTTTTGATGGATTTATAAACATATTTTTTTCAGGCACACAATTAACGGGTATACCTTTAAATTACAGATGAGAACCAACACAGCAGGCAGCAGCAGCGTGAAGACCGTATACATGACCGTGTACAGCACGAAGTAGGGTACGGCTGGGGACGCCGCCCAGTCGGGGGCGCAGGCCGGCAGGGGGCCCGGGGCGCGGTAGGGCACAGCACCCAGCAGCTGGGGCGCGCTCAGGGCCAGCGAGAGCGTCCAGGCCGCCGCCAACCCACAGAGGACCTGGAATTATTGATGTTGTGGTTTGTGGAATATTGTTGGTTAATGGGATGAAAGGGGTGAATATTGGTATTTGTCAAATATGAGGATCAGCTACTTGAACCGAAACAAATTCTATGTCCAACCCGAACAAAAGAAAAAGTATTAGTATAGTAAAGTAGTATTCAGCAATATTCTGAAAACTCTGAAGGAAAAATAGGTAAATGTTAATCAAAATACAAAATACTAGGTTTTGCCTATTGCAGAGGTGCAATTGGTTATGAATAGTTGTGTATGTGTGTTGTAATGTGGATGAAGCAAGAAGTGTGTGTGTTGGAAATAATTTTTAAAACGAATATTTGGAAAAATATTTATACTCAACCTCCTACTCCTACTCCAACTCCTACTCCAACTCCTACTCCAACTCCTACTCCAACTCCTACTCCAACTCCTACTCCAACTCCTACTCCAACTCCTACTCCAGCTCCTACTCAACTCCTACTCAACTTCTCCAACTCCTACTCAACTCCTACTCAACTCCTACTCCAGCTCCTGCTCCAGCTCCTACTCCAGCTCCTATAACCCTACTCAACTCCTACTCCAGCTCCTGCTCCAGCTCCTGCTCCAGCTCCTGCTCCAGCTCCTACTCCAGCTCCTACTCCTACTCCAGCTCCTACTCCAGCTCCTGCCAACTCCTGCTCCAGCTCCTACTCCAACTCCTACTTTAACTCTACTTCAGCTCCAGCTCCTACTCCAGCTCCCTGCTCAGCTCCTACTCCAACTCCTACTCAACTCCCCTGCCCTACATCTGCAACTCTACCCTACATCTACAACTCCCCACCCTACATCTGCAACTCCTACCCTACATCTACCCAACCACCATTACCACTATTAAGTATTTAAAGAAAATGAAAAGAAAAAAACTTTCAATGTTAGCTTTATCTCGACAAATGGGGCCTAGGAATTTGTTGCCAAATTTTTTATTGCCCAAATCTCGTTGCGTAGGTGGAGACGCTCAGTTTGATACCCATATCGGCTAAAACTACCCCTACCCCTACCCCTGCTCTTACCCCTATTCCTTCCCCGACCCCTACCCCACCCCTAGTGATTTTATTTTAATAAATGTGTTTTGCGTAATATTTTCCCTTAAAAATATGTGCCACATCTTGCAAAATGGGGCTTTGGAGCTAACTGCTAAGTTCAAGGGGAAAGTAACAAAACAGCGCTATATAAATTTTAAAAAAAATCAGAGAAAAAATTTTCCCTACATCTACCCAACTCCTACCCTACATCTACCCTACATCTACCCAACTCCTACTCTACGAATACCACGATTAAGTATGTAAAGAAAAGAAGAAGAAAAAAAGTTTCAATGTTACCTTTATTCGAGAAATGGGGCCTAGGAGTTTGTTGCCAAATTTTTAATTGCCCAAATCAGGTTGCGTAGGTGGCGACGCTCAGTTTGATACCCATATCGGCTACTTCTACCCCTTCCCCTTCTCCTACATCTACCCCTACCCCTATCCCTACCCTATATCTAACTTACTTCTACCCTATACCTACTCTACCACTACCCGTATTGAGTATTTATAGAAAAGAAACAAAAAAATGCTTTCAATATTAGCCTTTTCTCGCAAAAGAGCGCCAAGAATTGAATGCTCAAATTTTCACCGAGATGCCCGGATCGCTACGTCAATACGCGTATTTTGATACCAATATCAGATATATTACAAAAGAAATAGAATATCAAAATGAATTATTTATAAAATATCCAGGTGTTTGATTTTCTGTGCTCCTGGGAGAAATCCATTAATTTATAATTTTATACGCAAGTTATTACCCATTTAGAAGCAACAAAAAAATAATTATATTATGTCAATCTCGAAACAGATCTACATGCTCTTCGGATTCTGTGTATTTTGTCCATTTAAAAAAAATGGCGCTATTCAAAATAAATATTTATTAAACAGCGATTTCAGTTTCTGCAACCTATTTCTCGTACGTTGAAAAGAATCAATTCATAATATCGATATATGTAGTTACCTTAGTATTTGTCGGAAAGTTTTCAGTACCTACCCAGTAATTATTTTCGAATAAATTCATCGGGAAAATGTGTTCTTTTCAGTTGCTACACTGTCTTTAAATGATGAGGGTCACTCAAATAGTTAGTACTAATTTTGAATAAAAAAAAACACGGAAAAATACGTAAATTTTAATATCAAAATTAAAAACCGTCTGTTTTTAAATTTTTTTTTTTTGAAATGTCATCGGTCGAGCATCCGCATTTCGAATTCACGAACGCCAGCGCTCTTTTCGTAATAATTATATTTTTATAACCATAAACGTAAGGAGAAATCGATAAAATTCATTACATCTTTATTTTAGAAACGTGACTCGGCAAAGCGAACGTTCGTTCCGACCTCCCGACTGATTTTCTGATAAAAAAACGGAAAATTAAATTTTTAATAATAAAACAGAAAATTAATTGATTATTTTTCTAGCGAACTTTTTAAGCGACC
This sequence comes from Halesus radiatus, assembly GCA_022606495.2. NCBI lineage: Eukaryota > Metazoa > Arthropoda > Insecta > Trichoptera > Limnephilidae > Halesus > Halesus radiatus. The sequence goes on along the minus strand of JAHDVE020005309.1, from coordinate 141 downwards.
CTCCCTCACTAAAATGGCGGGTGCGAAACTCTAATGATTATTGAAAACGGCGCCAAATATCGCGAACAAATCGAACGAATCTTGCGGTTGAGAATAGAACCAACGCCGAACTCGAACGGATTTGATTTTTTCTTACTGAAT
>JAHDVE020005308.1:0-12965 GCA_022606495.2 Halesus radiatus | reverse complement strand
CGGTGTGTGCATCCCTGACCTAGACTTATCCTTGTTCTAGTAAAGCACTTGAGATACGAACAAAATAATATTACTTAACGTTAAGTAGGTATGAGGCAAACATTCTATATCAATCGAAGAAAATAAATTACTAAAAATATCTGTAAGTGAAAAGTCTATATAAGAATTTAACATTTTTGACAATTATTAATTTATTGATTTCGTTTTATTATTACTATCGCTTTGCCCGTTGCACCCACATGCTACGTACGGTTTTCGAACATTCAAGTCAAATCGGTTTTCGGTAATGGCAACAAGCGTATATACATATACGTTTTCTTTTTAGTCGACATGGGCAGGTTGCACAATATTTAACACAACAGATTGTTTGGTTGCTACTGGGTATCACTTATCTCAATGACTTTATCATTGTACATACGATTTTTAAACTGTGGTAGTACCATTGTATTGGCCGATGCCGATCTTTGCACGTGATTGGAATTGATTGGATATAGGTAAAAAACAAACGCATTTAGTGGGATCATATATAAAAAAAATCACCATCATTTGAGTATTTTTTTATCGACGTCGTCTTCACCTCCTTTTGGGTTGTTAAAGTCTGCAATCATACGTGGCTTTATTGTCACTCTATACTCCCTCCAAACTCTTGATTTTCACAGTCAGGGGTTTCATATCTCTAGCCATTTTGTTTCTTTCCCACTCTCTAGAATATTCTAGATGATTTGGACCCAGACATCTGCCAAACACTTGCGTTGACTTGGTCGCTATGGTAGAATAATAAATTCTTTGACGTGGAGTCTTAGAGACTCTACGATCACTCTGTCGGACAAACTGATACTGAGTTAATGTGCAAACTATAGCTAGGAAGGTACTGAAAGAGCCAGGACTTTAACCTGTATAATTACAATGGTCATTGTATGCGTGGTAGTAAAAGGTTAAGGAACCCAACCATGAGCAAGTTTTTACGGGAATGTCTTGCCGGAAATGTATTGCTGTCAAAATTCTGCATTGTCTAGCAATATAACCCAACATTGTTAAGAATTACCAATCCTTGTCGACGTGTTGCACTCTCTTGCCTGTGGGTTCTCTAGGCTATCGATATTACGACAATATTTTTTAATAAATAATGAAAATTTTTGTAGCGGATCTTCAAAAACTGTTATTATTTCGAACTTCGCGAATTTGCTTCCAAGTGCACGTTTACGAGCGCATAGCTATAGAAATCATGTGACAATATAATATTAATTTACAAAAAAGACAATAATACTTACGACATGTCCAGTTACTATGATATATTTTTTTAAAGTCAGTTGCTCATTAAAACCGTTAACTTCTCAATGACGACGAACCATTGAATCCGGAACGCAAACACATTATTTCATGGCCACAAAAACTATGGTTTGGTATTAAGTAGGTACCTTCCTAACTACGCGGTCCTGCCACTGAGAGCTTTGTTCTAACCTTCTCTCTCTGTTACACGCGTCGTTTATGAGAGTGAGAGAAAGGTCGCAACGGATCAGCTGTATACCTTTATTGGGTCTCTGTCATTCTTATGCATCCGAAAAGAATTAAACAGGTGTTCTCGTGACCAGAATGTTTGCGTTTATTTAGTAGGTCAACGATCCGATCATTTTAATAAATTAATAACGAAGGATCTTCGGAGACGGGTCGACAGACTATAGGTAAACAAAATTGAAGGTTTTTAATTTAAAAAAAGCATTCCTAATTTTATTTATTTTACTTGTAATTCTCTACCCGCTGTTGAAAGAAGACCTCCCCTATTTGCCTTAATGGTTTGTCAAAAGTATTAAAGATTTTGATTTCGATTGTAAAAAAGTATGGTTATTTTAATATCAATATTTTTTGCAACAGTTGTAATCAAATTCATTAGATCCATCGAACTGAATAGCCGACTTTTGAACATGAATGGAAGCGGTCATATTCTCGTACTTACTGAAAAAAATCAATATCAATATATTTTTCCATGACAGGGTTCCAACTCGCAACCTCGACTCAAATGCCTGCACCTTAACCCTTACGCCATTGTGCAACATATGATTCGAGATTACAGATCTGTCCGTTCATACTACTGGTGACAAGTAGGTAAGAATTAGTTATTGTTCTGGGTCATGAAAACAAACGAAAAAACTCCTCAAAATGAATTTCATCTCGTTTTTTTTTTGCTGTGTACTCTGTATCAAATAAGTGTATTATTTAGTTAAAAGCAGAAATATTATGTAAAGGATGCCTATTATATGTTTGTTTTTGTTTGTTTGTTTGTTTGTTTTTCACGATAAACAAACACATTGTGGATTGACATGATGAATTAAATGAAAAGAGGTTTTGTTTGAAAACACTTACTAATATTATTTAAAGTCCTAAAAACTAAAGTAGATTAAAACAAACTGTATTTTCATTAAATTATATCTTAAATGAATTTAACAAAAATACTTTGTATTCACCACTTTATTGATATATGTAGACATAGTCTACATGTTTCGAAAGCGATGCAATCTTCATTAGGAATTTTTAGAATAATAAAAATAATAATGACAAGTACAGACAAATGATAAAAATAGAACACAATAATGTAAGAATAGACAAATTATAAACATAAACAAAAATTGATTGAAGTAGGTAAGTAATTAATCAGAAATGTTAATAAAAAAATATTTTAAAACATTGAATAACAAATTTATATTAGAAATTAAAGAAAAAAAATATATTATTAATATTAATATGAATATAAATTTAACGATAGCAATCTTTAAAAAAATATTTATAGTATACATATATATTATATTTTATATTCCTGATGAAGAAATCATCGCTTTCGAAATATGTCGATATCTGCGTATATTAATAAAGTGGTCAATACAAAGTAATTTTTAATTAATTTATTAATAATGACGCCACAAAGTGAATACCAATCTTTTGTACAAATATAATTGTATCTTTATATGGTAATTACTTTATATGAAAAATATCATCCCACCTACTCATATTCCTTTGCTAAATAGTAATTGATCGTATGTACTATTTTATTAGCCACGCCTATCTTATATCTCAATGTAATTAATTTATTTGATTATTATTATCAAGGAATACTTCAAGCATAATTTTTCTTTTACCTCTATTTTCTACATGTTATATTGTAATTTACAGTTTTACATGCCGCAATGATAAAATTGTTAAATTATTCTGGAGACAAACTGCTCCGGAAGAAGAATAAAAAATTAAGGCCACAAAAACTTGGGTATACTTATGATTCTATCACTGAGAGCGCTTTGTTACAACGGTTTCGCCCGAATTTCCACATATTCCTTATTCAATGAACATTAAAAATACGTAATATTACTACTACCACATCCTTTATCAGATTTTTTTTAGTAAAATTAAAATGTCGAAAGCCCATAGCTCATGATGGGAATGACTGATTTGCGTTCACTCAGAAATATACACCACTCTAGAGTTTCCGGTGCTTCAGATATCACACAGGAGTATTCGCTTCAGTTACAAATTTTTCATAGCGAATATGCCTAATCCATCTTCATGCAAGTTATAATATTTGTCTACCATAGAAGAAACGAAAAATCCAGAGGCGAAAAATATCCTATTTTATGAATTAATTTCACGGTTGGGGTTGAAATTTGAATGCTCAAATCTCCGACCCTATGGCATGGATTCGAAAATCGTTTTCGATTTAAAAAATCAACAAAACGCGACATTGGTAAAAAAAATCCTTGGAGAAAAAATATTTTAAGAACTAATTTCAAGGCTGTGGTTGAAATTTAAATGCTCATATCTCCGACCTTATGGGATGGATTCCTAAACAGTTCTATAATACGATTTTACAATAATGATGGCTAGAATGAGATTCCTTTTAAAAATCAACATCCTATTTCATGAAATAATTTAAAGGTTGGAGCCGAGATTTGAATGCTCATATCTCCGATCTTACATTAAAACGAAACCTTACCAACTCAGCTAACCTGGTGGAACCCTGAGATCAACCCTCGCGTCTGGCCTCGAGGTGAGTTAACCTGTCTCTGTGCTATAACACTAGCACCCAACGCGTCCTTCTTCCCCTTCTTACACACTTGTGAAAAAAAAATCTATTTTATGGACTTATTTCACAGTTATGGTTGAAATTTTAATGCTCCGACCCTATGGCACTGATTTGTCAATGGTTTTTCAATTGGTTTTTCAATTTGTCAATGAAATTCCTTGAAAAACGGTTAGCATTTTTTTTTTATTTTTTATATGAGTACCGCACAAGAGTCCCAACTGCTCCCAACCGTCTGGAGCCAGTAAGACTATGGAATCCCCAATTGGGGAATGTTGTGAGGCTGAAGGTATTGGGGAGGGGAAGGAGAAGGGGAAGAGGAAGGTGGGGAATACCTGGCTATTCAGATCTGGTCACCAAACACGGCTAAAAGCCATTTCAAGCAACGTTTCAATTCCGAATGGTGGTCTCTCACCAGGGCGATACTGAGTATCTTCCACTCAGGAACGTGCGCAAATATACTATATATTATTTTTAAATGAATTAATTGTGAAACAACACAAATTAATTAAATAAAATTACTTGCGCACGCCGGGATTTGAACCCGCGACCTTCGGATTCGTAGTCGAGAGCCTTACCCCTCGACCATGGAGGCCGTCACCCTTAAATATGATTGCTCATATCTTCCACCCTATGGCATGGATTCGGTAAAGGTTTTCGACTATATAATAAGAATGATGGCCAAAATGAGATTCCTTTTAAAAATCTACAATAGGTGACATTGGTGAAAAAAATCCTATTTTATGGACTAATTTGACGGTTGTGGTCTAAATTTGATTGTTCATATCTCCGACCCTTTGGCATGGATTTGAAAACCATTTTCGATTTTATTATATGAATGATGGCCAGAATGAGATTGCATGAAAAATCCAAAAAAATGACGTTCGTAAAAACATCTTATTTTATGGACTAGTTTGCAAGAATGGGGTCGAGATTTGAATGCTTATATCTCCGATCCGAAAACATGGATTTGAAATTGCTTTTCGATTTTACCTACCATCTAAATCTCCACACAAAAAATTGAAATTTTAAAAATAATAAAAATCATTTTCGGCTTCAACAACATCAATAACGTAGTATTTTATAATCACAGCACTCTAGCTCTCTCATAAGTCACGAGTCGTCACAGCACATTTGCATACATACACATATATCCCAACACACATTATAATTATTCAACTGTTAACTACTAAAATTAAAATTTTGATAATCTACCAAAATCACCAAAGAAAAAGTAGATTGTATTGTTTCTCATCCACAGTAAATAATAAAAGAAGAGTGATTATTTCAAAAATAATCTTGCCTATGTCAACGCGATGAAACAGTATAATTTCAGATGTGATGTGATGTACGTAACATTCAATTTTTTATGGCAATGGGGTAATGGTTAGCATAGTTGCCTCCCAAGCAGTTTTATTAAGAACTTGCTGAAAACCAGAATGTTGTTCGAATATAATACTTGCATATTAATTTAAAAATACGAAATAAACTTATACACACGAACACAGCATTTATAAAAACATGACACAAGACAACATAATAAATTGTACACGAATACAGTAAAGACTGAAAGTGGTAAAAAAAGCATAAGCCATGAGGGTGTATATATACAATCTCCTTCCCGATAGCCTGAGAGCGGAGAATCGGGAAAGAACATCGGAAAAAAACTGTTCAATCTCAAAATAGTGAGCAAAACAACAATGTGGAAAATTAAAGAATAAAAATAACATAACAAATATATGTAATATAGGAATAATATGTAAGGTATATAAATAATATAATATAATTTTTAATTATTAATTATTTTTATTGAGATTTAAAAACCTCATTGTAATATTTAATCATTGAAGAAAATAATATTAACAAACCTAAATGAAAGATGAAACCGAACAGGACAGAAACTAAAAATATTTCAGTCGCATCTGGGACTCTAACCCAGGTCCTCTGCCCAGTCCCAGATGCGACTGAAATATTCTTAGTTTCTGTCCTTCTGTTCGGTTTCATCTTTCATTTAGGTTTGTTAATATTATTTTCTTCAATGATTAAATATAATGTAATATTAAGCAATATGATATATAATATCGGTTAAACAATGACGCCACAAAGTTACCAATCGTTTGAAGAAATTATATCATATAAGTATTAAAATATGTTAAGAATAATATGGATGTACGAGTATGTAGTTAATTAATATGACATGTATGTAGTTAAGTTAAAATTGAAATAATTATATATTTCTTTTAACTTTTGACTTAAAAAAACGATTGAATAATAATGACGAAACAAATAATTACACATTTATTGGAGAAGATACTTATATCTATTTAATACATTGTGTTTTATTCCACCGATGCATGCTCGGAAGAATGCATTAAAGTAACTTTTACTATTTACCTTCAACCATCACCAAGTACCATCTTCCATAAATAGACTCTTGTTTAAGCACATATACGGCTTTTCTGAAACAATAAGATGAGGCTGACGATCTAAGGTTCGTAGTTATTGCAAATTGCAACATGTTCCTGAACAGCAAAATTATATCAAACCATTAAATAGTACACCTTTGTTTATACCGGTGGTGCACACCGTTAACTGAAGAGTTTTGAAATGTACATTAATTTATTAAAGATTATAATTGTTATTAGTGCCATCTTTACTGGTTAATGCAACCAAATAATCACTCAATATGTCAATATTGCATATTTTTCCTCCTTATAAAACTATAAATATATTATCTATATAAGAAAAGTTCATAATAATAATATTTCCATGGTTTAAACAATATGAACATAATCAATATGTAAATTCGGTTCATTCTAGAAGACTTAAAGGTTTACGAAATCTCGGTTTTGTGAAGAATGCAACGTGGGAAATTCTTCAACTTTCGCGCTTGAAGCATTTCAAGTTGATTTTTTTGGTACTTAAAAACTGTTTTCTGTTGAATAAAACCGCCTTTGACCAAAGTCATATGCATATTCTCTATGACGAGCAGATTGCCAGTGAAGAATGCTTATGAATTGAATAGATAAAATTTATGTAAATGAACCATAATTAAATAAAATACACTTTTTAAATTTATTCCACTTTTATTTTTGATCGTGATCTATTTTAGCCTGTGACGGCTCTCTACAGAGTGGTACAATTAATGCTGAAACTATGGTTTATACATAGTTTTGGGTATCAGGGGTAACAAACCATCATTTTACTTGGATTACGTTTTACAGTATTGTGATTTTATAAAACTTGACTTATATGGTACTTTTGAATTTATTCATAATATTACTTTACATATCAATCTGGTTTCTAAAATCATTTTTAAGATGGGTTGCAGGTGTTTTTGAGGTAAAGATGGTTTTATGTTATTTATACAATAAATAAAATTGGAATAAACTTAAAAAGTGTGTATTTAATCATTCTAATGGAATTCCACTATATATTATTAGATGCAAAAATAGAAATATTAAAATCAATCAATAATTTTGCTGAAAATCCTTTGATTTGTGTATAATTTTTTCCCACAATTTATCATGTAGTGCCGGATATATTTTGATGGCATCACCTAATCTGTTGGGGTCAAATTACCAATAATATTGACCCCTCAATACCATCTTCCTATGTACAAACTCTTAGCTAGGCTTCAGAAAGCTATGTACATACAAAATCCACTTATCTTCAGTTGTGTGTACATAGAAATCCCTTGAGAATGGCCGAGACTGACCCCGATTTGTTGCAAACGGAGAAGGGTGGAAGATGAGTCACTTACTCAGACAGAAAACGAAACAGTAACACAGTCCATCTGCAGAGTGTTGTGCAATGTTCAAACTCTAAACCCTCTTCTTAGAAGAATAACATCCTTTATACGACAGTGATTAGATAGAATCTGATAAGGGCTATAATATTTATTATTTTTATTGTATTTTTTTTCTTTAATTTTTATTCATGATCTTCATTCCTTCTTCATTTATTTTTGATTTAATTTTATTGTTAGTTTCTGTATAAAGGTTGTACATGTACATGTATGTGACTTTAGTAATAAATTTTAATTATAAAGCATATTATATAGAGAGTATGTAAGTATAATGCATATTATTATAACACAAGTATAAAGTCACAGTATTCACAGTCCTCCTCACTAGGGAGAACTGTTCTGAGGCGTCCTGCGCTTTTTTTTTACTAAATATTCATTTGTCTTAAATTGTCTTTATATGGTTTGCGCGTTCGTAATTACTCGGTTTTCTCCGCCATGTTTTGACTTTATTTTTAAAGTTATTCGTTTCTGTAATTGTTTATGATTGTTTTCGTAAGGCATTACATAGTTTCGCAGCATGAAATTTAATATTCCCCTGTCCAAAATATGTATTAAATTTGGATATAACGAGTATATTTTGACGTATTGCACTATTTATGTTCGGCAGTGGAGTATTCAGATATATTTAAAAAAGATTCAATAAGACATTTTTTGAGTAAAGTTTTTTTAATATTTTATATATATTCAACATCAAACTTAGAAAATGTTATGTAAATAACAGGGATATATTATTTTCCCACTCGAATAGCCATCCTCGAGTTGCAGTGATTTATTAACGCTTCATAAAATTCTATCCGCGTATTTGCCTACAATCCATTCACAAATGATTGAAATGCCCTACATCATTCTCTATTGCGACTGTTTCTTTGAAAGAATTGGGAGAAGAAACGAAAGGACGAGAACAATAATAATCTGGGAGATAAAACTTCAAGGGAATCGTAATACACTTTTGATAATGTTGCTGTTGCCAAGGAGAATGGACAAATTGTCCCGTAGACCGAGCAATGCTGAAGACGGAAGCACTTATCCAATAGAATCTTCGCAAATGGTATAATGCCAATCACATGGATCTAAGCTGATGACCTAATGGCTATTTTAGGAAATAATGATGCGCGGATTATTAGAAATATTGATATTCATGTATTCATTTAAAAGATCAGAGGTACGAAAATATTGTATCCGGTTGAGCGTACCAAAATAAATATTATTTTGTTTTGATTTGCATTATGGAAAGAATCCCCTTTTTTTTTCTTTACCTGTGATTTTTTTTATAGTAACTCCACATAGGAGTCCCTGAGTCATCATTGGGGATGCTGTGTGGAGGGTATTTTTGAGGATAGAGATGTTGAACACAAGAACGAGTCGAAGAAGCCACCAGTTTTCACGTGACAAATGTCACCGTGTACAAATGTTGGGCGCCCGTTTGTCGTGTTTCTTGACTGTGCACCGGAGCCGAAGGGATCAATGACGTTAGTTCCTCAGTGCATCTTCGATTAAAATACCGGTAGAACAAGGACAGCATTCCCACCTGACGTCTGTGCTCCAAAGATTGCAATCCGTTTGTTAAGATAGGCGAATCTATCAAACGAACGGTTTTTTCAGGGCTTTCATTTTAGGGCTCCCGACCAAAGGTGGCTGTCAAATTTTACAGTGAAGCGCACTTGCGATTTGTACAGTCAGCAGTTGTGTACTATTAAAGTATCTGTGAGCTTTGTACAGTACGCCCAGCTTCTGAGAGGCTAAGTCTATTTGTGAATAATAAATAATGCTGAATCTTTCAATTCTCTTTTTTTTTTTTTAAACATTTTTCTTAAAATTATATTATAACCTATATATTATATATTATAACCGTTTAATTTACATGGAAATTTAATATGAAAATTTGTATATGATATGGCACATGATTTTATGCTTCGTTTTACTGATGAAACATGAAAACTTTATAGGTTTTCAGTTTCAGTGTCGATAAATCGACGTTTATTGAAATAACTTTATACCGTTTCATACAATACGGCATGTTTAAATATAGGTTGAAAATATGTTACATAATATATTATTGTATGGTTTACATTACCTACCCCACTAGGTGAAACCTGTTCTGAGGTAGGTGACTGGATGTACAAAAAAATATCTATTTTAGTTTGATATTAAGACAGATTTTGTTTTTTTTTATTTGTATAGTATTAATTATTTACAGTGGGAACTTATACCCGCTAAGCCACTGCAAGTAGCTTGTCAGCAGGAGTTTATTTCAACAATATAATATAATACAACAATAAATAACAATCATCATACAAATGTAGGGCCAAATTATTATATATAGGTGCTTGCATGTTGTGATATTAAAATACTTTAAATGATATATATGATATTGATAGAATACACAAACAATAATTGAAAGGGAATTTCGAATACATTATGAGAGGTTAAAATAAGTGACAAAATTAAATAAAGAAGGTAATGTGTAAAATAAGTGTTCTATTTTGTTGCGTTATATTACAAAAAAGTAAACTATTTTACTTTTGTATTATTTAAAACAAGAAAAAACAAAAGAAATAAATTTATAGTTACAATGTAGATGCAAGACAGTAGGTACTATTAGCAATGTAGAAAGAATAGCAAGTTTTAATTCGAAGGGTCTTCAATTTCCTTATGATCTTTGTTAGCAAGAAATTATTTTTTTTCTTTAAAAAATTTGCCAGTCTGACGATGCCATTAAATGCTATTAAATTTTTATCGACAAAATACTTGTATTAAAATGACTTTATTACGTGTTAATATAACATTTTTATGTGGCAAGCATGTGTCAACATGTCTAGATGCTTATGGACAATGCGTAACTCAAACGTTATAACATCACTCTTGTTTCAGCTGATTTCGGTCAGAGGCTGAGTTGACAAATGCGTTGAATTGTCTAGCTATGTAAATACTCCACTATTGAACAAGCAACATTTTTCGCTCATAATGATGGTGGTAGAGTTTTTCAAATATTGTCAGGTTATTCGTAACCTGAAAATGTTTTCATCAAGGTAATTAAAGAGATTCAATAACTGAAAGTATGTGAATTTTACATTCTTATTTCTTCAAAGGGTCATATAAACCCATCTAGAATTATTGATGTATTTTTTTACATTTATCCCTAGCTACGTAATTTTTTAATATCGACTATATAAATAAACATGTCAAATATAAAATAAGTTTAATAATGGTACATATGTATTAGTTATTATATTTTGTAAACTATTTAAGAGGAACGGCTGCGCGGCCTGTTTCATACAAAAATTAATTTTGTAATTTAAGAACAAAATACCCATCCAGACTGAATGATATAATTTTTTTATTTAAGGGCTTAGTAAATATCTGGTATGGATGAGAAGCATTTTTTTTAAATTATGAAGTACGTGCCATGAAAAAAAAATAATTATCATAATTTTAGAGGCAACTTAGAAAATTACTTGCGTTTTTATCGCATTTAAAAAAAACATATTTGCTATGGTAATATGATTACGTAAATAAAAATTTAAAAACAGAACATTTAAAAAAAAAACATTTTCCGGGTTGATATTTTAAAATATGTACCTCAAATTTGTGTTCTAACGTAAATTGGTCGTTTTTAATTTAATTTAAGGTCCACCATAATGCTTATTATATTTTCAAAGCAGATGGGGTCAAACTTTTTTTTTGTATCACCATTAGCCCTTAAATAATTGTTAAAGATTTTTTTTTTATGAATACCGCACAAGAGTCCCAACTGCTCCCAACCGTCTTGAGCCAGTGAGACTTTGGCATTCCCAATTGAGGAAATTTGTGAGGCTGAAGGTATTGGGGAGGGGAAGGAGAAAGGGAAGAGGAAGGTGGGGAAATACCTGGCAATTCAGATCTGGTTACTAAACACGGATAATAGCCATTTCAATCAATGTTTCAATTCTGAATGGTCGTATTTTACCAGGGCGATACTAAGAGTATCTTTCACTCTGGAAAGTGTGCAAATATACTATATATTATTTTTATATTAATTAATTGTGAAACAAAACAAATTAATTAAATTAAATTTACTTGCGCACGCCGGGATTTGAACCCGCGACTTTCAGATTCGTAGTCGAAAGCCTTACCCCTCGAACATGGAGGCCGTCAAATATCCCTCTAAAATCGAGAATATTTCATAATGTAAAATAAAAAAATAATTAAATACTTCTCATGCGTATTAGACATTTACTAAACCTTTAATAAAAATAAAAACATATCGTTTGGTTTAGGTGAGTATTTTGACCTCAAATTCAAAATTAAGTTTTGTATGAAACAGGCCGCGCAGCCGTTCCTCTTAAGCTTTTTGTGTTTTTCTTAGTTCGCCTCACTAGGGGGTTCTGTGCTGAGGCGCACTAGAGTTGTTTATTTTGATGTTATGTAATTAGGTGTTTTTTCATTGATCAGTTTTGATATAGATACGCTATCCGCAGCCCATGAACGATAATATCAATTTGTTTGTATTCAATAAAATTTATGAAAAAAATATTCCATTATTTTAAAAAAAAACTTATTGGGAATAATATTATGATTTTGCAATTTTTTCAACAATTTAATGTAAATGAAATTTAATAGTGTTATTATTAAGTTATGAAAGTATTTTTAGTTTTTTATTATTGTGACAGCAGTTTCGGTGTTAAATGCCATTTTCAAACTTCGATTAATCCACATTGTGTTCCATCCACACTACAACTAAAAATTCTCGCAGAACTTAATAATAACTTCATTATATTTGATTAAAGAATTAAATAAAAAAATGCTATATAGAGTTCTACGAATTAAATAGAAAAACAATTAATATAATTGGATATGTAAACTTTTTGTAATATATCTTCACAAAGTGAACTGGTCTCATTAGCTCAGTTGGTGGAGCGATTGTCCCGGTTAGAAAGAGGTCGTGGGTTTGATTCCCAGATGCAACGAATAACCTGTTTATTTCGTTGTTTTTTTTTTCGGTTTCATATTTCATTTAGGTTTTCTTAATATTGCCTTCTTCAATGAATAAATATTACAATAAGGCTTATGAGCTTCAATAAGTTATTAAAATAAATTTATGACTTATGGTGA
>JAHDVE020005307.1:0-64292 GCA_022606495.2 Halesus radiatus | reverse complement strand
AAACTTAATTCTTGTTAATCGATTAAATTGTGTCATTTCAGAAATTATTCATTTAAAATAATATGTAGTATATTTACGGCACGTTCCAAAGTGGTAGATACTGTCAGTATTGCTCTGGTGATAGAATAGAAACATTGCTTGAATTGGCTTTAGCCGTGTTTGGTGACCAGATCTGAATAACCAGGTACTTCCTCACCCTCATTTTCCCCCACCTTCTTCCCCTCCTCAATAGCTTCAGCCTCAGAACACACCCCAATTAGGGATGCCATAGTCTCGCTAGATCCAGACGGTTGGAAGAAGCTGGAACTCTTGTGTGGTATCACATAAAAATAAAAATAAAACACACGAGTCTCAAATATTCGGAACCAGTGGGGCAATGGCATCTACAAATCGTGGTGAAACATACTGAGGCTGTAAAAATAAGGCAGGATAATGAAATTAGCAAGAGCAATGACGACTCCTAGCTAATCATATCTGGTCTAGAGTTTTATAATTTAATTCTAAGTACTTTCCAACTTTTAGTAAACTTTTTAACATTTTTTTCATCCTATCAAATATGCTAAAAAAATAAAAGTACTTAGAAGAAAAAAAAAAAACACAACAAAAATAGTATTACATCAACAATTGATTTTTGATACGCACAGTGACAAGAAAAATCAAGTTTTTGTCTTCCTTCCAACAGTTCCATTCATATTATCGATTTACTTTAATTAATGCAGATTTCTCCTTTACCAATACCACACCGGAAATTATAAACGTCGTTGATCGCTTTTACTATGAGACCCAAATTATTTACTGCTTAACCTGTCAGCAGAGCCTCAAGTATTAAAATCATCACCAAGCGGAACCTCACAACTCTAAAACCTACAGATCCTTTGTTTCAGCGGTTAAATCGTCGAAATCTGAGAATTTCAAACATTTTAATTTAAGTAAGAATTTCCTCCCGAATTTCCATCCTGACGTTTCAACTAACCACGCCTTCTTAAATGCGTAATTTTCACCACTAAATCAAAAGGGAAATTCGTTTTCAGCGTCCAATATATATTCATCATACTTTCATGCTTTGTTTTTACTAGTTGTCTTCTATTGAGTGAAATATTCCTATGTAACTGAATAATTTCAATGGGCGGAGTATTGTGGCGCCCTGGGCGTAAATTCTCATCAATCATTGCTTCATCTAGACATATTAAGTTTCCAATACAATTGAGAGGCAATAAGTGGAAAGTACAAATAATCAATACTGAAATTAATAACTGTTGTCTATCATTAACCAAACCTTTTTGTTTGTTGCACCAAGTAGATTTTGTTGGATTACTTAATAATCATATTTTTTCCTTGAAAATGTATTGTTGGAGATGTGCTTTTTTAATGTAAATAATTAAATACTTTGTCTATTGCATTTCTATTAAAGCGAGAGATATGTCACAAAAACTAGCAATAACTAGGAAAGACAGACCAGAAAAAAAAAACTATCACCAAAATGGCATTTTACTAGAAAATTTTCTAAAATTTTCATGATTTTTGAAAATGGCCATATTTTTATCGTAGTTTTTATAGCCTATAAAAATTATTTTTAAGACTGCTAATATTTGATAAGTGGTTAGCTCGTCATAAGACGTGTACAGAACGAATAAAATAAATGTTGACATTTTCCTAAATCCACGAGATCTTTAATAATTCACAGACAAAAATGAATAAGATATTGTATGGACGTACGTAATAGGTACTCTAACAACGTAAATTTTAATATAAGAACCTTATCATTTGTAATAAACTATACTGTATATGTCTAAATAAATAATTAAATAAAAATATTTAAAATGAAATAAATTATCATGAATCCTTCTTAGAATTGTCCACAAAATATGCGATGGACGCAAAGATAGGTTTATTTGGAAATTTGAAAAATGAAATAAAAAAATGTGAAATATTGGAAGTCTTGTCATAAATTTTGAATGTTCAATCGATGTTACTAATTATATAGTTCATAACGGCATTACCACCGGAAATAGAAAATAGTACTTATGACTCATAAATTTCAAACAGTACCTAAATAACAGATTTCATGATGCCAGAGTTCACCGTTACCACCAACATATTGCAGGTAGCCAACTTAAGGTGACAGATCAACTAAAGTTACCATCATCAAAGTAAAAAAAAAAATCATAATTAAAACTCCCTTGCAACCCTAAAACGAAATTCCAAAATCGAGGTCTTATTTAATATTTTAATATTATTAGTTCAAACAAGAGTCAATACCCAACACCTGTCCGGTGAATTTCGAACTGCCCGGGGCCCAGCAAAACAAACAGGTCTGTGAAAAACCATGTAATGTTATACCTGGCTATTTGCATTGGATTTCAATTCCCCGACACTTCTTTATGGCCCATAATGTGTGTGTGTTTTTATCTGATCACCGAATTACATAGAGATATTTGCGGGCAAGGGGATTACAGATTATCTTAATTTTTTTGTTCTAGTTTTTTTTTAAATTTAATTTGAGGAATGCATGTGGTATTTTTATCAATTACTAGCTGATGTGTACCCGGCCTTGCTGGTGATTTTTTTTTTTAATAAAGTTATGAAGTTGTGAATTCTTGGCTGCCGTAATTAATTTAATGCCGACAGCGAAAGTAACTATCTCCAAATAAAGAAACATTCATTTGAATATTTTATTTCATTCCAAACGTTTATTTTTTCAAAATATATTCATAAAGTTTTTAAGTAGGTACCTAGTCGTGTTTTCCATTTTGAAAATATTCTACTCAAAAATACCTTCTTCTTTTGAATATGCAATCTGTGGCTAACCAGCGTGTTATATCTATAGGCGAACCTAAATAAAACATGACGGGTTCAATGCTTTTCATACTAATTTTAAACCGTTATAGTAACAGTTTCACATATTGGATTTCATTCAAACTACTTTCTAAACCTACCCGGCACTTATAAAAACAAAGTGTGCTATTATCAGCGAAACCGGTAGATTAATTTTCGAGAACATCGACAAACGAACAATCTTACATTGATTTTTATATATATAGATAAGACCATTGGGATTTACGCTTAGGAAATTTCAATTAATTAAATCACCATTCCAGTTCTATGTGATAATCATTTTACACAAAAAAAAATATATGTGCGTAATGCGCATTCAAGGGAAGACTAGTTTTTTATTAGTGTTGAAAACGGCCGAGCCTTTCGGTACAAATTAAAAATGTAGCGACCAATGCCATATATTGATTAGTACAACTTTATTAACAAAATAATTAATGTAATATAATGATGTTAGCTTTCCATTATGCTAGTTAGAACTACGATAGGTAAATAATAAACAAAAATTGATAACAGATTTATTATACGGTAAGTAGCTTAATAGTTAATTACTTTATGTGGGATTTTTGCACTATGTCCAACAGCCTTAAGTGACCACTGGATTTTAGAAGATGGACACAGAAGTGGCATCTTTCCGTAGTACGTGCAACTATGGTAGTGGCGTGCGTAGGAATAACGGTTGATTAATTGATATTTAAAAAAAACAGTCCGCCGACGTGGTAAGTTTTTTTTTATGAATAAGCTGGTGGCTTCAACCGATGTTCGTTGGGATTACCTGCCACATCAAAAAATATCCAAATAACCGAAAACACAAACCAAAAACTGGATTTATAAAATTTCAATATTTTTTCGACCGCTCAATTTTATTGCATAATGGAAAGCTAATTAGCTAATTAAGTTAGTAAATTTGTACTAATCGATAGATGGCATTGGTCGCAACGTTAGTAATTTGTACCGAAAGGCTCGGCCCTTTTCGACACTGACAAAAAACTAGTCTTCCCTTGAATGCGCATTGCGCACACATGTAATTTTTTCTGTAAAATACAATTACAATGAATATTAAATTGAAGGTTGTAATAAAGTGTCAATTTTAAAATATTTGTTGCACAATTCATACCCAAACTTACACAGCCCACCTTTGGATATAAAGCAATGCACACCACTGGTGGATAGGGAAGATGAAGTGTGTAACGATCATTATACCTTCTAATATTTAAGCAAAATCAATTTTTTTTATTAAAAAACCTTTGTAACTTTTTTCCGCTTATTTATTTTCTGCCGGACCGGTTTCACCCTATCACGGGCATCGTCAGACTGGCACAACGGATACTAAATCTATAGTATATATAGCATCGATGTCGGGAGGGAATTCTCCTGTTTTCTAATATTAATAATTTCTTTAATAGTATTCATTGTGCCAGTCTGACGATGCCCGTGATAGGGTGAAACCGGTCCGATCGAAAATAAATAAGTGGAAAAAAGTTACAAAGGTTTATTAATAAAAAAAAAACATTTTAATATGGAATTCTACCATGATTTGACATTTTCAAAATTATAAATAATATTTAAACAGTTATATCAATCAACCCCATATTCTAGCTTATTAACTGACAGCTGCTTTTCATATTAAAAATCAAAAAAAGGCGTCTGATTCTCAACCTCTCGGTAAAATTTAACGAGCCTGTGTTTAAAGACTCCATAGTTCCAAAGCCTCCGAACAAACATCGTCGATCCAGAGGTATAATAATATTATATGGCCGAGAATACTACCTCCATAAACTGTCCTAACTAGGGTTGTAAAAAGTAAGATAATAAATTATAATCATTAACAGCTGTCTGCGGAGAATGAGTGACGCCCCATCGTCCCCGCTGATGTTTGGTATTATATTGTATTCAATGTTATTATTTATGTACAAATTAAATTTTGACATTGTGATGCTGTTACGTATTTTAATGACAGATGCTTTACTTTGTGTAAACATTAAAATGATAAATATACATACATCCTACTTATTTCGGAAGTAGATACCTTGTATTGTTAAATTATATGCCTCAAAGTGTAGGCAAGTAGGAACTGCTTACATAATAAATATTTGTTTTGTATGGTGAAAAAATTTTTAGATTTCCAAGAATCAAAAAAAAACATAAAAAGTTTATTTTGTTTTACCTCCTAGTGATATTTTTTTTTTATTTATGTTGGATGAGAATATCTGTTTGCATGTCCCACCATGAGTTCTCAATCGTCGAGCTCTGGAATGAAGAAAATTGCGATTTATCTGGGTTAATGCAAATATTTTCAGCTCTTTTCTTTTTTTTCTTAAAAAGTAAAATAAGCATTCCCGAGTTACGAATAACCTGGCAATATTTGGAAATCTCCTACTACCATCACAGGATGCTGAAGATGTCGCTTGTGTCGTGATGGAGGACTTTGCCAGCAAAGGAATTAAACTCACGACGCCTGGTTGAGACCCAGACGCGATGCCAACTCAGCCACGAACAGTCAACAACATAATTTCCATCATAAGCTACGGAGCTTTGTTATTACATATTTTTTCAATATGAAAAAGGGCATTCAACGATGTTGCACTCCCATGAGTTATCAAATTTAACTCATTATGGCACTGTTAACTATTGCTACATAATATTAGGTTTTATAAAGTTTTCAAAACAAATATGTACATGAAGAAAAGGAAAACAAATTAAATAAATATATATATATATATAAATAAACAAAAAGCATGAAGAAACTTAGGCGAAACCGGAGAGTAACTATAATACGTAAGGAGCAAAAATAAGTACGAATATATTTGATTAATAATTTGTGATTCATATGTAAATCATCTTTTTATTTGATCTTGTAAAATTCCAGGAATCGAACTCGTAAAATCAACATCAAAATTCGCAACCATCGTTTCAACCAATCACTTGACATTGTCGATTTCGATAAAACGCAAACCACCCATAGCAAAAATGGGATTGATTCTCAGAATTCCTCTACTCGGGCCAAAAAAAATGATTGCAGGGTTACTCAATTTGAAATATAGCCTTTATTAAAAAAAAATAATAACACTAAAAAGTCCGGTGCCATTCCGAGTTGTTAGCCTTTTTCATTTTTTACACACATATATACGTTTTTTATTACCCATCGCGATGATAGCATTTTTTTCGTGTTATTTTTTATTTATTTTCCTCGTTACAAGAATAAACACAGACGGGGGAAGTGGTTAATAAACATATAAAACGATTATAGTAATTTTAACGCACGCGCGGTGTGCGGGGCGTAAAAGAGGTCCTTCGGGGATATTATTTATTAGTTGTTTTTGTTGTTGTGATATCATTGATAAATTTTTAATCGAGAATAAGTTGTTAATAATAGGTTACCTATGCAGAAACCTGATATCCGCCTGTTTTTTACAACAAATTTAAGGTACGAAATGAATATTCAGAACAGCTTGAGAAAATCTAATTTTAAACATTATTGTTTTAAACATTGGTCAAGCAAATGGAAATATTGGATTAATTCATTTAACCCCTAGGGGCCCGATCCATGTAATTGCAGTGTCTAAAAATCGTGCCCGCGGTGCGATGCACTACAATTGCAGTGTCGACCTTGTACGCATATTTTGCATTCGAATATCATCCATTATCTAAACTGTAAATCTGAGGGTGAGCTTGGGTATCATGAAATTCGAAAAGCTTTTAATATCACGGTAAAGTTTCGATGTATCCATGTAATTGAAAAAAATAAAAAAAACGTTTCACATTTTTCTAGGAGTGATGAAAGTGAATATATAGTTATTTTTTTAAAGTTTGGACAAGTCTAGTTTTCTCAAAAAAGTAAAGTTATCGGATGCGGTGTATCCGACATAATATTTTGAAATAAAAAAAAGTTTTTAATTTATGCTATGATCGGAACCCCTAGTGTTAGGGGCGCACCCATTACTAGCTGCTCGTCAGTCATTTTTTTCTAGCCACCCGATGGTTTTGTGTGTAAACGGTTAATAATGAATTCCGTTTTTTTACAAAGTGGCAAAATGGGTTTCCTGAATATTAAACATTTTTCGAAAAAATAAGTTTTTTGTTTTTGTTTGTAATATTATTATTAATATTATTATTATTATTATTTTTAAATTTATAAATCGGTTTGTAAAATTACCTAAAATTCTTTGATTTATTCAACAACTTTATAATTTATTCCGTTGAACATAAAAAAATCTACTTCTAGTTCAACATAATTACTTTAGAAGGTGCTGAGAATTCCTCACAGCAATTTGTTTCTATTTTAAATTGGCTCATCCCAAATTCCCAAAAATTTCTGCCAAAAAGGTGGATAAGCACAAAAAGGTGTTTTGATTTACATAGGTGTGATTTTTATTGCGGTTAAAATTGTTAGACTTTTTTACTTAATGTCTTTGGGCTGGTTCGAGATGTAGGAGGAGTCGGGCCATACTAATCACCGGTGGGCTGTTTGTTTAAGACGTGTCAGAAAAAATGAATAAGGCGAATCATGTACCGGGTGGCGTAAAAATGATGGCCATTTTAAATATTTAATTTATTCAAAAAATCGTAGAAGACTTCCGTATTCTGTTTTTAATAAATACTATGCAGGTATAATATTTTTGTCCATTGTTGATTTACTAATTTTGTATTATTTTGTTTTTTTTAATTAAATCTTACGATCACCATAATGTAAATACGATTTCTGCGATATCTCTGTCTACAGACTTTTTGTGTTATAAGTGTTATAAATGCTGATGGTTCAATTTGATGAATACCCTTGAAACCAGCGCGTCTTAAGGCGATGCAATGCGAAGTAATTCAAAATCATGTGATTTTCATATGAAAATACGGTGGCCTAGAAATATCACAGATTTTAATATTTACTGCAAATAGAACACACCTTGGCCTTTGGGTTAACAGGAATTTTTGGTGGGTCTTTTTATAAGCCTAGAAAAAAAAATGTTTGAAGTGCAAAATCTCCTACTTACACCCTCTTTTTCGAATATTGTCATATTGTCCATGGTGGCAAATTGGTGGCAAAGTTTTATAGAATATGAGCTAAAAAGATTTTAATATTTATGCCTGAGCTTTACAAAACAAAATAAAAAACGCATTTTTGTTTTTTTTTTTTTTACGTAAAAAGGAAACATGCGGCCGATGGTAAGCGGGAATTTCAACCTTATCGCCACCTGCATAAGGAGTGCGTGATTTTGTTAGAATTTTACGAAGTGGATCAAAAGTGTGGGTGTCAATTTGACGGTATATCAAAGGATATTTTGACATTTCAGTTCAATGGAATAGCAGATTCTAATTCCACGAATAAAGCACTACATTAAACACGTTTTACACGAGTAATAACCATTGATATGTATGTAATATCGCACCATAGTCGTCATCTGTTCTAAGCCAGTGTAATTGTGGCACACCTACACTTCTGAAGCAATATTTCGAATCTGAATGGTAATCTCTAACCAGGTCGAAATAAAAAGTATTTTTCGGTCTGCCTACAACATAGATAATGAAAAAAAAATAAGAGATACGGCATGTAAGCGTGCTGACTGTTGCCATGCTATGACTAAGCTTTACGGAGGAGCCAATGAAAGTTATGCGTTTCGTTAATAGGTAGATTTGTTAAATGTGCATACAGCACGAGATTACTAACTGCTCTCTGCTAATCGGAGCGTGTGAGATTATGGCCTACCCAATTGGGGATATGGGGAGGGGAAGGAGATAGAAAATGGAAAATAAGGAAGTACCTGGCTATTCAGATCTGGTTACCAAACATGTCTTAAGCCATTACATTAACGTTTCAATTCTGAATGAAGGTCTTTCGCCAGGGCGATACTGGGGGTATCTTTCACTCTAGAATGTGCCGCAAGTACACTATATGTTATTTCATCTTAATTAAATGTGAGTTAATTACATACATTTTACTTATGCACGCCGGGATTCAAACCCGCGACATCGGGATTCATAATCGATGACCTTACCCCTCGACCACGATATGTGAGCGATGCTGGGGACACATTTCTGCGCGCTGTTTCATACTAATAATGGTTCACGATCCATCTCTATTATTTTTATCATCTATGTATACATCTATGTATACACCTGTATGGATGATTAAATATATCAAGTATAGCAATCAAACACTGAATTATTATTATTAATTATTATTCCGAGCGGATGTCTGTTGTGGGCCACCCAGCCATTCGGGGGTGGGTGGGACTGGCGCCGTTTCGGCCCCGGGGTGCTGGCTAGTGGCCCGGAGGTGCAGGCAGAGAAGGGGGAAAGGCAAGGGGAAGGGGAATGCTAAGTAGATAATGACCGGCCAGGGCCCCACCTGGCGTACAGGGCGCGAGGAAGTAACGTCAAGACAGAAAAAATACATTTTGAAAAATAAATAATTTTGGTACGAGACTTTTTGCCCAATGGTCTGAATTAATTTTATTGTTTATTTCTAATAACCAAATTTTGATTTCTTAAATTTTTTCCAGCACAGAAATTGACCCACGACGCCTAGTCGAAATAAATAAGATAGGAATGCAAAGGGTAATTGAGAGTAAAAAAATTAAGTCAGAAATTATATCTTCTATTATATAAAGAAGAATGATGACCCGAGTGTTTGTTTGTTTTGTATACAAATCTTGTTTTTTTCCGAGGTTGATGAAATTTTGCACACTTGACTTGAAATAAGTATACAGTTTTATTCTGAGCTTCATGAAATTTTGCGCAGTTGACTTTCGAAACAAGAGGAGGGTCACTGTCTACACAAGATTTCGAAAAACCTTCTCTTCCCCCTTTCCCACCCCTTAATGCAGAATTTTGGTACTTCTTGATGAAATATCGCTCACTTGAAGGGGGTGGGGGTGAGAGTAGGGGCAGGAGTAGTGGTAGGGGTAGGGGTAATACATCATAACCTAAAACATTCATAACCCCGGGCAACGCCGGGTACTTAGCTACTTACACAATAATGATGTCCTAGAACTAGAAGATATTGCACAAAAGTCGCAATAACCTGGAGTCTGTATGAGGAAGAGAAGGGGGTGGGGAAGAGGAAGATTTGATTATGTTGGGCGAAGTTGGGTAAGGTGAAGTTGTGACATTTTATTCCAACCACTGAAGTATAAATTACCAAGTTCACAAGTTGACCACTACTCGTGGGTGGCATTCTGTGTTTAAAACGTAAACATTTAAGCTAAGATTAAAACGCTAATTAAGTCCGACTTTCGTGCTGGTGTATCGCTTAGCGCGTGGCTTGGAAATAACGAATTTCACGCGATAATCGGAAAACAAACACGGCCGGGCTCCGAACCCGTTATTAGCGGATGGTAGGCACGATACCGGGGGCTTACCACGGGGCCGCGGAGATTTCACGGAATCCTCGTGTGAAATTGGTATTCGCTCAATTTAAGCGATATTGGATAGTGTGATTATATTATAATTTTAAAAAATCAAAATTGTAATTGCGTTCTTGATGCATGTTGCCCATCTGGCTTGTATTGAACGATTTACATATCGATTGTGATAATAAAGTTATTTATTTATTATTATCAAGCTACGCAGGTAAACGATGCGTGAAAATAAGGAATAATTAAATAAAAAAGAACAGTTAATAGTGAAGAAAAAAACTATTAGTTACTACCTGGTTTCGCTCTAGTATTTACAATATTTTTTTCTGAATTCTCTTGCTTTATAAAGAAACCTATGTTTTGTGTTATTTTAAAACTTTTAAAATATTTAAAAGCTCCATAGCTCATAATGGAAATGATTTTATAAGACTCATTTCATAACGCTAGAGCTCACTGTTGATGAGTTTTTTGTAATTCAGAAAACAGATCTCTATTTTGCTTTCCTCATCAGAATATACAGTATACTGTGTATCCAGAATAGGGAAGCTTCGCTTTCGAAACATGTTGATATTTATATATTAAAAACAGTGGCGTAAACAATGTAATTCTAAATTATTTATAATATGTCAGGTTTGTTTCGATTTGCAAATCAAAAACATGGTTCTCTTTCAAATTCTGATGATCCAAATGCATGTAAAAATAAAAATACCGAAAAATTACTGATTTTGCGTTTGTATTCTAAAATGGCTTCTTTGATACCGGGTATCATCACGCTGAAAAAAAGTGTCAAAACATTTGTGAAAAAAAATCTACCTAATAAATAGCCAATAGTTATTTACGCCTAGTTCCCGAGAATTTATTTATAAAATACGTGGCTTTCCTCAGTTCGTTCTCTGAAATATCTGCAAAAATACTAGCTAACCAAACAATCATAATAATTTATCGCCGGCCCCGCGGCCCGACCGTGTGGTATGCCCGCTTCCCGGGGCACCAGAGTGTAGGGGGTCGAGCGTGAGGACTTAATTGTATAAGTGCGTGATGATGGGACGATCTTCCTTGTTGTTTCCAGTCTCCTCGTTACCTGTTACGAGTTACCAGTTACCTTTAGATGTTACCAGTTACCTTGTAGCTGTTACCAGTTCGTAACAATCATAATATCCGTTAATTCTAGGGCGCCAGCGCGCACAAGACGTTTATGAGCGATAGTGGTAGGATTGGTGTCTTTATGAATAATTTTGGACGGTGAATCAAGTTGGGAGTATGTTGGTTATTATATTCTGATAAAATGTTTTAGTTTTTGTTTTATTAAGTGTTCTCTCTGTGCTGGTGATATCGTAGTATCATAATATGCTTAAGGGTTTGAGAAGTTCATTTTAGGCAGATATGTCATAAGAGATAGCAGAAGTTGATGCTTGTAATAAACCAGTTTAATATATCATATTGGGAAGTCGAAGGAGTTGATTCCAGGTAGATATAAGTATATGTCATAATAAGAAATCGAATATGTCGATACTATATAAATGTGTCATGATAAGAGACCGAAGAGACTGGTACACATGGAATGAGTAGTGGGTATCAAGTAGATATGTATGTCATAATAACAAATTTATTACCAGATATATAAACATCATGTCTAATTAAGAAGCGAAACGACTTGATATGTACAAAATATGTCAGTTGATAATAAGTAAATATGTTCTATAAGAGATTAATATTGTTCACCGTTCGTGTATAAATCTCATAATAAAAGGTCGAAGATATGAAGATAATAATAAGATGTTGAGAAGTTGATAGTTGACGATTGAAATTAAATAACTAATAAATTGGGATCATTTACAAACTTATATCAATATTACAGCAATTTAAAACCATCAAAACATATAAATTTCACAGCAACGATAATCTTCTATCTAATAATCTAATCTATATGTAATATATTCTAAGTCATTGACCACGAGGTAGCGCGCTATTAAAAAAAAAGTTATGTAAAGGCGAACGTTATCTAGCTATCGATCAAAAAATGTAGATAGGTATGCAGAATACTAATTTCAATAGATACTACGCAACAGATTAAAAAAACTAAACACCAAATAGGTCAAAAACTTGACGTATTTTTAGAGTTATTTCAAACAACTCTGTTATCTTTTTAAATCGAGTTTAAAATTGGCCAAAGCAGCTTCCTATAATTTTCTCACGGGCCAGAATGAAGATCGCACTCTCCAGCCGAAGTTGAAGTTAACAGTATATTGTCTAAAGCAAACAAGATGCTGGTCTTGCTGGAGATGGTATCTATTAAGCCGATATTATTGCCTCAATGTGCGGTTTGGGCCGAGATTTTTAATCAGCTCACACCCATGGTAAAATTACTGAAATTGGCCGGGGGCACAAGCAAACAAAAAATCATAATTGCGTTTATGACGGGGTCACGCGGCTTTCCTGCATTTCAAATTTTGTGTCAGTAACTTGTAACAATATAGTAAATTAACGTATAAAATGTAAGTTTCTAGCGGATTACCCAAGTAAGAATATATAACTTTTGTTAATTTAATTCTTAATATGTATGTGTAGAAAATAATGAAGGCTTCATTCACAAAGGGGTTGTGATCATCCACAAATGGTCGTGATACTTGACGATTTCGAAGAGTTTTAATACAATATTAAAATAACAAAATTAAAAAATATTTTGTGTGAACCACTGTTTAACACGTTTCAGAAGCGAAACTTCCCTCATCAGGATACACAGTATACAAAGCAAATTACATTTATTAAAGAAACAATATTAATATCTATGTTTATATTGTCTAATAGTCTTCGTACACTTATATAATATATTTTTACATGTGAACTTTGAGATATTATTATATTATATTATATTTTTAAAATAAAACAATTACTTTGTTTACATCATGTTTATCAAAATCATCATCGAATGTGATGTAAACAAAGTTTTTTATTTTTTTATTTTAAAACTTATAATTGTTTGAGAGAACGTGAGTTTTTTTTTATAAAGTACTTAGAACATGTTTTTTGGTGCAACCAAAAATAGAGTCTAGAACGATGAGCTTTGGCATCATATGTAGTCCGTAAATGTGTAAATACGTTCTGGGTGTGAGAATTAGTAATATATTGATTATTGTCCTGATATGTCTGGAATTTATAATTCAGCGCATCTCTTTTTAGCATTCACCATAGTTTTCATTCGTATTTACGGATCGATTGTAAAAATAAGTGGCAAAAATACAATATGTTCAATTAAAAAAAGCACTCCAAAAAAACTGACCTGTTAAAATCTTCTTTAAAAATCTGTTAGATTTTTTGATCAACATTAATTTATCAAAAATGGCGAGAAATATCGCAGTGGTAAACTTTATTATTGTCCTAATAAAAATAACAGCCTATAATTATTGCATATATTATATTTTGTTATTCTCATTGTGTAAAAATGTTCTACATCTTTTATATTTTTCTTTTACAAGAAAGCTCTGCAGTGGAGGGGAGAGGCCAGTACAGAAAAAGCTCGCCCGCCCAAAGCGCCCAGGTAGGTACGGGTACTGGGAACGTCCGTATTTTATGAGGAAATTACTCGCGCAACGTGTCGGGCCTGATGACGAGGAGGTCTGGCTGATGATTAGCTGGTGATCTTGATGATGTGATGATGAACGGGTTTCAGGCGAGGACTAACCAGCCACGTTATTATTATTCTTGACCTATGATATAAATAACGCAAGACAGCCTTTACTGTTAAACTTTTTACTAGATGAAAAATGGAACCCATCATTGATTAAACTAATTCTTTTTAATATGTGCATGTCATAGCGCAGACGAATTTTTGGTGTTTTTAGTGTTGCAAAACGTCAAGAATGTTTTATTGTTCCATTAATTTTCTCCTTCAACGAAATCATGACTAAAAAACACTATTTTATTTGTCAAAAACTCTTGAACTTGGTGTGATGACATTTTTTTACAGTTTTTGCATGCATCAATTTTCAGCTTAGGCTGCTCTCTGACGGTCCGGAGAGGAATGAACATTTCACTCGTTACTGCAGACCCTGCACAGAAAAGTCAAGTTTGCTAATGTAAGGTAACGGTTTGCAACACAGTTCATTGTGGGACTTTTCTGCGCAGTGTCTCCAGTAACGAGTGAAATGTTCGTTCCTCACCGGACCGTCAGAGAGCAGCCTAAGAGTAAACTAATAAGCTTTTATCTGTGAAAAAAAAACAAGTTTCCATTGATCTCCGAGAAAGAAATTTGGATAATTTTCTTAATTTCTGCTGTCAACGTAAAAAAAAATTGTGCTTCATTTCCATCACGAGCTGTATTGCTGCTTTGTAATGTATAAATATCCAAAGAATAACACAAGAAGCCATTTGGTGAGACGCAAATATTATGATTTTTTCCATAATGTTTAAGAAAAAAGAAACAGTATTGAGATGCGGCCTGAGCAGGACAGCATTTGATCAAACAATTGTGACTAGTTAAAATTAATTTCTTGCTTACCACTTACGTGGGTACAGGTAGAATGATTGAGGTTACTTTGTAAGCTCGGTGTCCTATCTACCTCATTTTAACTCAATGATCCGGTAGACTTGAGCCCAAATTAAGACACGGGTTATTCGTGTTTGTTTAATGGCCGTTCCAAGCTGTTGACTCCGAGGATTGGACATTTAAATAATGGAAAGTTTGTTTATTATAATACTGGCTTAATAACCGCCCTCCGGCCGTGGTTTAGCTCGACCATTTTTAGCCTCGTTGTAATACGTGCTTTAGTTCGGATAGTTTATAGACTATTGTTTAGTTCGGTTCGGGTCTAACGCAGAATAAATGAAAATATAAGTTAACTTACTTAACTTATGCAGTTTTAATGTAGTCAAAGAACACTGTACATATTTAATAAGGTTCAGAACACTGAATAAATCTTCTTCATATATAAAAATGAACAATAAAACGGAGAATAATATTAACAAATCTTGAATTTGAGATATGATATCGATGAAGATGGCATAAATTGAAGTGGTCTCATTAGATAAGTTGGTTAAGCGGTAGCCCCGGATAGGCAGAGGTCCTGGGTTCGAGTCCTAGATGCGACTAAAATCTTTTTATTTTCCGTAATTTTTACCGTTTTCACATTTCATTTAGGTTATGTTAATATTATTTTCCACAATGATTTAATTTTAAAATGAGGTTTATTTTTAAATCAGAATAAAAATAATAATTAAAAATTGAATAAAAATATACGTTTGTCTGTGTGTCCTCGATTTTTTCGAAAATTACTTAACCGGGTTTGCTGAAGATAGCACAGTTTTTCATAAGTGCCGGGAAGGTTTAGAGAGTTTTGAATGAAATCCAATATGTAAAACTGTTACCATAACGTTTTAAAATTAGTATGAAAAACATTTAACCGCCATTTAGGTTAGACCATAGATATACCACTCTGGTTAGCTACAGATTACATATTCAAACGAAGAAGGTTTTTTTTGGGTAGAATATTTTCAAAATTGAAAACACAAGTAGGTACCTATTTAAGAACTTTTTTTATAGAATACTTTATGAAAAAGTAAATTTTTGGAATGAAATTAAATTTTCAAATTAATGTTTTTTTTTCCTTTGTTTAGAGATAGTAGATCGCTATCAACTCATTTATATCACCCAAACAACAAGCGAGAATTCACGATTTGACAATTTCATAACTTTAATCCAAAAAATTAAATAATCAAGGCCGGGTGCACATCAGCCATTATGAAAATTAAAAAAAGATCAGAGTGTTTAAAAAATGCTTGTCTCCTCTTTTACAGAGATAGAAACGAACTTATTTTTGAAGTATTGAGTTATCTGTGTCATGTCAAATAGTGTAAATGACAATACCTACAGCTCCTGACATTTCCCATACATTAAGATGGTAACATACTGCATTAGTGCCTCTGGTGGCCCGCGTTGGTGAATTGAGTTTTTCAATACATTTTATTAATTAGATTTTTTGTTAACTATATTCTTAATAAATTATACAAGTCTAAAATTCATTAAATTAATATAAGGTGATCTATATAAGGGAATTTAAAAATATATATACATATATCGTTACAGTCCGGAAGCACTGTAGAGGGCCGCTAGAGGCGCTAGTGTGGCATGTCAGCAATTTTTTAACAAAAGACAAGCGTGCAGTCAAATATTACAAAAGTCACCAAATATTTGTTTTGTGAATTTTTGATTCGCATAATTTATTGATTTCATAGAAAATGTATGAAACATATCAATTCCTCCAACTCGCGCCGCCAGGGGCGCTGGAGTAGAATGTTGCAATCAAATGTCAGGAGGTGGAGGTATTGTCAATTAGAGTATTTGGTTATATTCAATTATAAAAAAAATTGGAACACGTTCGAAATGAAGTGACGCAATTCTATCATTTTTGTACCATCATGACTTACCTATTTCACTATTTCCGTAGAAAAGTGGTAAGATTACCAGCGGAGATGACGAGTTGAAACCCCCGAGAGAAAAATTACCTAATATTTTGCAGGTAGGTTCCGATTTTCACAAATGTAATATATCAAATAACTTGATAAATTACAACTATTCTTTGTATTTGCAGTATTGCCCTAGTGAAAGAAATAATTACATTTAAAAAAAAAGCTTGATATTGTTTTAGCTGAGTTCAGTAATTGGATTTGAATAATATAAACGGTCAGCACCCAAAAACACACTTTGCGGGTTGCTAACTCAAGAAATATTACCAATGATTTATCTGTAAATTATGTACGGATAATTAGAAAAAAATGTAAGGTTTCAAAAGACAAAAATCCCCATACTTAAATCTTTTAAATTCTATATGAGATACGTACTGAAACTTTAGGTAAAATGTTCAAAATTGCTTTTACTAGTTTTCAAGGTGCATTTATTTTTAAATATTTTGGGATGTATTTCATGGAATTTAAATATTACAGTTTGAAGATTTTTGTTCTTTGAAACGTTATGCATTTTTTTAAACTACCTGTATAGAACTTACGGATAAATTATTTGTGGTATACCTTGAGTTAGCAACGTGCAATGTGATGTTTAGTGCACTTTCTTAGCGCTGACCCTTAATCGCAATGAACTTCCTAATAATCCATTCA
The DNA here is from genome assembly GCA_022606495.2 of Halesus radiatus. Taxonomy (NCBI): domain Eukaryota; kingdom Metazoa; phylum Arthropoda; class Insecta; order Trichoptera; family Limnephilidae; genus Halesus; species Halesus radiatus. The sequence goes on along the minus strand of JAHDVE020005307.1, from coordinate 46,998 downwards.
ATCGCCTTTCATTCCACCACAAAAACCTCTTTTTAAGGGTGCATTAGACCGATTAGTCTCTGGACGAACACTACTGGAATGATGTAGTATCTTATGCGATATTAACAATTCGTTTGAAAAAATTTCAACAAATAGACGGATTACACATTCATTTCTGATCTAGATTTCATCTCATTATTATCGGCCCCAAATACCGGGAGATCATAATTGATAGTAGGTGTGACTGACTGGAGCCAGCCCAGTAGAGGAGTAGAGTCGCCCAGTCGTGGGATCGCCGGTGCTGGCAGACGGTCGAAGGCTGAAGAAGAAATTTAACGTGATCAGACAGGAATGTTAACCATACCTTGAATGGAGACTGTAATTTCAACAGTGGATGATGGCTATTACCGTAACGCGCTTTTCGTGATGTGTGTTTTGTATTGAGTTATTTTTTTAGACATTTGGTTATATTGCCCGTTTGAATTTGGCTAACAACTTTGATACAGATTTCTCTAGATGAGCATTCTAATAAGAAATAAGGCTTGCAAGTTCGTTTACGACATTTCCAAATATGGAAATTTGTTTTTTTTATTTTCATTAATGTTAATTTGTGATATCCACCTTTATCTTAAACTGGAATCGAATCGTTGTTCCAAAAGTCCAAAAATCGAATTCAAAGCTCAATCTGCCAAATTTGTGCGCTAACAGCAATGAATTAAAATTCCTTTAATCTACATATCAGTTAATTTTATTACTTACAAAAAGATTACAGGTAGTTTATATTTGAAATACTTTAAGGTTTTCGAGGACATTGGGTAAATATTAAAGGAGTTTAATGAGACGGTTGTCTAATTTTCATTCTTACAGGCATTTTTTTAATACAAATATTGCCAATATCGTTTTATCTAAATCTGCTAGCTAAAAACACGTTCTGTGGGATGTTTGATTAAAGAAAAAAAAACCCTGAAAAAATCTACCCACGTTTGAAATTATGGCATTAAAATTATTATTATGGGATGTGGGCAACATGATTATTAAGATGGATGATAAGATTCAATTATTTGATGAACAATACAACGCCAGAAGCCGGAGCCATAGATACATGTGTATACTAACAGATCTATAGAACAGTGGTTTAGTACATGGATCAGTTGTGTGATTTTGAATTACTGATATAAAAATAAGGTGGAACTTCTTAAGGGTGAATTAACTAGTTTTGAAAATATTAAAAAAATTATCATGAATTTGTTTTTTTTTTTTAAATTTTTTGTTACTGGTTTTAAGACAGAAATCACCTATTTGTCTGTAATCTGTTAGACTAGCTTAGACTTAGTTAAATGACCTCCATGACAGAGCTATAAGATCCCTGGGCCAGACTTATGCTAGAGATCGGGAGCACAATCCCTCTAAGGTCTCAGATGACCTGCCAGGTAAGTACGAGTATGGTCCTTAATAATATTATCTTCCTGTACATAAAATTGATAACATGTATTTTTTAACGCGGCATCGAGTTCATCGGTCAAATGGATCGTACATATAGTTTGATCGATGAACTTGTAAATGCTATTTGTTATCCATAAGTTAAAATGATAGATTATATATTGTATATTAAGTGATAAGATAGAGTTCAATTTATAATTATTAATTATTTTGTTGAGATGTAAAAACCTCATTTTAATATTTAATAATTGTAGAAAATAATATTAACATAACATAAATGAAACATGTAAACGGAAAAAAACGACAGAAAATAAAATATATGTTTTTTTTAAATCGCAATAAAATAACGAATACTTTAAAATTGCATATATCCTTTTGACTTTTATAAAAAGGTCAATAGATGTCTCATATAAATAAAAAATCGAATATTAATCCGGGACACTGTCTAGTTTGAAATTGTGTTCCTTGGGAACTTTGTAATCATTATAAAGATAGCTGCCAATAATATGGAATTAAAAATGGAGAATAATATTTACAAATCTTGAAAATGAAATATGATATCGATGAAGATGACATAAATTGAACTGGTCTCATTAGTTAAGTTGGTTAAGCGGTTGCCCCGGATAGGTAGAGGACCTGGGTTCGAGTCCCAGATGCGACCAATATTTTTTATTTTCTACTTTATCTTTTACTTTAATACTTTTGTTAAAAGACTAACATTGACAATCGAAAAGTTGCTTAACATGAATTTAATTTTGTTTAGTAATTTGATCTGAATAGCCAGTTAAGTACTTCATAGCTTTGCCTTTCTCATTTCTTTCTCCACATCGTTAAGTCTCACAATATTCCTCAATATTTGGTAATGTCATAGACCCGTCCGACAGTAATATCATTTTAAAAAATACCGTATTGACTTACAACCCTTAACATATACGTAGTTGTGAACAAAGGACTTCTACCATAGGCTAAGTTCGTAATTAGTAATTAAGATTATTTTTATACAATTTAATCTAATTTGTCAGTTGATTGCATCGTCGATTCTCCATGACACAAAGACAAACCTTGTTGCAAGTGTGTGAGAAAAACTTCAGTCGGTCGGTCGGTTTAGGAATGTTAAATTAATAACGGTATGAAATTGAAGTCGTTATATTGATGTGGCACCGCACATTACAGTGGTATAGAGGGTACCTAGCAGCCAGTACCTAGTCGCGGTGATGGCTGGAATGCCCTCTAAATAATATGAGTGGCGCCTGTGGTCCTTATTCCAATGGCGCCAAACACTTTGTGGCCGAGGAAAGTAACACTTGATAAAATAATAAAGTGTTTTATTTTCTTAGAAAGCTAACACTTTAGTTTTAATTCAACACCAACCGGTTTCGCTTATCTAAAGCTTCATCAGGGTAAACTTTAAAACTAAATAAAAATACAAGGAGTTTGCATATATGTCTATGTATTTTTGTTTAGTCATAAATTATACCCTGATAAAGCTTGGGATAAGCGAAACCGGTTGGTGTAATTTCAAAAATAAATTATTTGTTTAAAACAAAATGTTTGTTTTATTTAATAAGTAAAATGTTTGATTTTAAAATTTTCTTATCTCATTTCTAGATTTTAATGGACGATGAGTACAACCTTGAGAATATACTTTTTACAATTGCTTTGAAAAACATGAATTTCTTCATTGATATAAAAATCATGATTCTTGTTTACGCGATATTTTTAAATAATCTAAGTTGAGTGTTACATTCCCAACGCGGTTCAAAAATACTTTTTTTTTATGCGAGTACCACAAAAGAGTCCCAGCTGCTCCCAACCGTCTGAAGCCGGTGAGACTATGGCGTCCCCGATTTTGATATATTGTGAGGTTAAAGGTAGTGACTAAAAGAAAGGTGGGGAAGTACCTGGCTTTTCAGATTTGGTCCACAAACACGCCTAAAGTCATTTCAAGTAACCAGGGCGATACTGTAAGTATCTACCACTCTGGAATATACCGCAAATATACTACATAATATTTTAAATTATTAAATTTAGACTGAGAGAGACTTCGGTGCCAATTTGATTGTTGTAGAGTTAGTAAAAACATTAAAGAGAAACCATGAAAGTACCTTAGAGCTGCGACAATGAACTTTGAAAACAATCTTATTATATTAATCTAAAAGATCATATTTCAGAAAATATTTTTTGTAGACTTCACTGTAAGCACTGTGAAAAGCTTTATTACCCCCGCTTTAATATTCATTAAAAAAATAAATTAAATTGATGTGGGTGGGTAGGTACTTACTGGAAGACGAAGTGTAAATATGATTAAATCTTCAAGTGTAAAGTTCTCAAAGTGTTGAGTATCCTATTCCCAAAGACAGTTCCGTTTTCTCCCATCGCGTCCGCACCATCGCCTCATCGTGGGCGCCGTCTAGGTCGTAAAAATCCTTCCCTCCCCTTACCTCCTTACCTCCCTCCACCCAATCCCTCTCGACTCACCAATCTTCCTCCCGGCCCTCCTCCCAACCACCCACCCACCCCCGGTTCACATACCTCCCTTTCTCACCCGCCTATAAAAGTTCCCCTCCGATATCTTTATATTTTATCGACCCTCTCTTTAAGGCTCGCTTTTGTAGAGACAAAAGTTTGCTGGAACTATTCCCCTATTGGCTCTTTAGAGATATTTTCACTTTCAGAATAGCGCTTTTTCCTCATTTTATTATACCCGGCGTCTGGATTTTTTTAACATCTTTTTTAACTCGGGCTAGTGGGAAACAAACTCTATTGAGGAAAAATTAAAAAAAAATGGAACTGTATAGAAAAGTGAGATGAGATGAGATCATTTATCCTAAGAACGAATATAAATAAGAACCAATAGGGAATGCCTTTAAAAATATATATTCATATAGATCAGCAAATGCCGATTCTGAATATATAACTTTTGATATATATAATTATACGTAGAATTTATAAATCATTGTTTAAAAGCGAAAAAAAAAATCAACTCATCAAAACACCTTTGATTTGAATTGTGATTTTTTTAAATTATAGAGTTGTATCACCTTACTGAGTTTTTCTTAGCTGTTCGCTACAAGGTGAAGCTCTAAATTATCAAACAAATCTCTAGGAAAATTATAAAGCAAAAGAAATTAAATATACTTAGGTATGCGAGTCAAATAATTCACGAGAGAGACTTTATAACGAACGTCCATAAAATTATCTAGGATTTATCGTGTCCTTAAATAATAATACGTACCTATTTAAAAACACTAAGTAAACATAGGTGGTCCCAACGTGAACTTTTCGTTAAAATGATTTACTAGGCAGTCAAACCTCACAGATAATATTTATCTATTCCTCGTTGGTTATAATTATTTCATCACAGTTCTGGTCATACAGCTATCAACAGTACGAGCTAATATTTCATTATTATTATTATTATTATTACTAAGTTTGCTGGTTCATTCATAAATGGTTTTTCCTCATAGGAGTAGGAGTGTTTTTTTAAAGTGAATGGATGAATGGGTCATGGATAATTTTGAGGCAGTGGCGTAAGTAGATATGTAGACGCCCAGGCATATCATGTTGTAATTTTCTGATTGTTTCATTCAAACTGTTAACGAATCAATAATATGATAGATACATGTAGTATTTTGTATGTCAACATCGAATAAAAACAAATAAATTAATTAATTACCCTTTCAGACTATACGTACTCGTATATTTGAAATTAGATAGATTTCTGAATTTTTACCTTTCTAAATGTTTTCTTTATCGACTTTCTGGCAGTCTTTTGCGGGTTATTTATTTCATTGGATTTTAGCTACTCGTTCAGGCGAAATACTTTTTTTATATTTTAAAAGATGATTTTTATTTTTAATCTCGATCGAATTTTTTCTCTACAAATTTTTACAATTACATTTTGTTGGGTATTTTTTATTTTTAAAAATTAATAAATTATTTTATTTTTTGTGTACAGTATATGGTTATTTTACATGAAAAACGCCATTGGAGTCCTGATATTCAATCAAATTAAAATAACAATAACATTTTAAGTAATGGGAAAAAATAAAGATTCTTGACGGAATTGAACTTTAAACCTGCAATAACATTTTTCCATTTCATATTCCGTATGTACATCCGCTAACAAACCAATCATCTCAATATTAAAAATAACTACGTGCTAAAAGCGTGTTTTTTAGGAATATTAACATCCCTTCGGCAAAACCAGTTAAGGTCTATCTACATCTACCGGTACCGTGCAGTGCAGACACGAAGGTATAGTGGAAGGCACGGCACAGAAGAGAGTATTCACATTACAACGTGCGTGAATGTGTTCATAGATAATGTGAACAACTAATTTTGCCGTGCCTGCCACTTTACGCGTATGCACTGTGCGGTGCTGGTAGATGTGAATATAACTTTACTCTTTTATCATTGTACAAAATAATATTAACATAACCCAAATGAAATATGAAAACGGAAAAAAATGACAGAAAATAAAAAGATTTCAGTCGCGTCTGGGACTCGAACCCAGGTCCTCTGCCTATCAGGGGCAACCGCTTAACCAACTTAGCTAATATAAAGATAGCTGCCAATAATACGGGATAAAAATGGAGAATAATATTAACAAATCTTGAATTAGAGATATGATATCGATGAAGATGGCACAAATTAAACTGGTCTCATTAGCTAAGTTGGTTAAGCGGTTGCCCCGGATAGGCAGGGGACCTGGGTTCGAGTCCCAGATGCGAATGAAATCTTTTTATTTTCTGTCTTTTTTTTTCCATTTACATATTTCATTTGGGTAATGTTAATATTATTTTCTACAATGATTAAATATTAAAATGAGGTTTTCAAATGTCAATAAAAATAATTAATAATTAAAAATTGAATAACTTTACTCGTTAAAACGTAGTTAAATGATCATATGGCAAATATATTTTTTTGTGGATCATTAATGATTATAACTGGTTCTTATTCAGTGTTGCGTTCATAATCTGTTACATCTGCTTAGAAATTATCAAACGGTCAACTTATCTTAATCCATCAATTAAGAATTATAATACATATTATTTTAAGAAACATAATTGTATCCAGACCGCCCAGTAAGCGCGCCGCCGCTGCTCTCAACCTAACTATGTTTGTACAAGATTTCGGGTGTACGTATCCGTTATACTCGTCTTATTTTATACGGACAAGATACAGAATACACGAGAACACGAGCCCAGCATCCGTGGTCCAGTGAACGATCTCCCCTGATTTATGGCCCGTAATTAAATATCGGAATAATAATACGCAGTCTGCCCGCCTCAGCATCTCGACAAGAACGATACATTTCTGTATTAGCAACCCGTCATTATCGATGTTTCGGGATTATTATTTATTAAAATGGCACGTATTATTTGAGATGAGCAAACAAACACTTTAATATTGCGAGACTTTTTACATGGACGATAAAGTAGGTAATTGAATTTTTCCTATTCAATTCTTCGATGTTAGTAGATGTCTGTTTTCAGATATCCATTTAACATTGTTTGATGGAATTCTTGTTTTATTTTTTTGACATTTGCAAAAAATTGACATTTTTCTTGAGAACAGTTTCAAACCTTCAAAGATATTGTCCTCGTAAGTACCTCAGTGGCGTGCACGATGTTTTTAATCAGATTACCTGTCACATCACAATATTCAAATAAACGATTAATTTTTAAATTTCACCATTGCATGAAGTCAACATAATAAGATAATTATTTAATTGGTAAAGTTGTTCTAATAAATAGAGGTACCAACGGAGGTGGTACAGATGCTTGCTATATTTGTGGTATGTACCGAACGGCATGGCCTTTTTAGACACTAACACAGACGAATCTTCCCTTGAATGCGCATTGTACATATTATATAAAGTCAATATTTGAATACGACATATGCGTCAATTTCCATACTTTTGACGCGTTATAGTAGGACAGTCAGTGTATTTTTTAAAAATTTATATATATTTTTTTTTTATACGATTTATGTTTTTATGCGAGTAGGATAAGGTAGACAGTGCTTATGTGCCTATATGGAATGCACGCCTCTGAAGTACCTAAGTAAATCGTGAGAATACAGCAAAAAGTGGTCACGTCAAAATCCCCGACCGTTGGCAAACTACGGCAGTACTTTGCACAGTTACAAAATAACAGCTACGCTAGGAAGGACGTATATGAAACAGACTGCAATATAAAAAAATTCTTAACTACGAAACTTTGTTAACTTTTAACTTTTCTAACTTTCTTGAATCTCTTGTAATCTAGTATTTCTACCTCTCTATTCAATTTTCTCTTTCAAAAGACCTTAATCATGTGTTTTCACTTGATAATTTTTTTCTTGTAAACATATTGTTGTACACAATTATTGGACGTTTAGTATTTATTCATTATGTTATTTGAGTAATTTCCATGTAAAACCTTTGTCCATAGTGAATAATATAAATAAATAAAGAGTCCAGAGCTATTGGGACTATTACCCATGAAAGTGGGAGAGAAGAGAAGGAATGGATTGCAAAAAGACGGTATTTACCTACCTGGATTATCAGATCTAGTTACCATAAAAATCGACTAAGATCTTACAACGAACAGTACATGAAGACATTATCTATCCGGGCCATTCACCAGTACTTGTCTTAAAATTTTTAATGGAAAAAATTCCTCAAGTACAAAAGTTTATTCGAAAAAAGTATTGAGTGGAAAGTGTGTTTTAAATCTTATTTAATTACTCTGATAGCTTAAGGTGTGAGCAAATCTTCAAGTTCAATTTGCTAACAATTAGATTACCACTTAGATTTAGTTGACACAACATTAATAGGGGGTAATTGTAAATCTAAATTCACAAACATTCATCGACTCAGTAAATTGAATAGGGCGTTATATTATTACTATAATAAAAATTAAAATGAATTTTGAAGAGCAGGAAATTGTAAACACTAGTTCGAAAGGCCCTTGTCTGGATCTCCAATGGCCGCCTTGAATAAGTTGCTGTCCATCTGGAACGCCCCCTTCTATAATACTGTCAAACAGAGGCTGGCGATTTTCTCGGGAAGCTATCGGAACGTTATCTTGTCCGTATGGATGGTGTTCTATCATTTGCAATGTCGAATGTCGTGGACAAGGTTGAAGTAAGTACTTGAATCGTTACAATTCTACGCGACAAGAATTACACCTGTAACGGATAGAACCTGGAATCCGTTATTTTATAGAATGTTTCAGAATTCGATGTATTATTTTTATAAGAATTATTTTCTTAAAGATAGTGGCAGATGCCTCGGACTGGTATTAAAGCATTGCAGCGCAAACTCAGAATTGAGATATTTATCATAAAAATTAATCTTGGGGGGATATGAAATTAAATAATAAAACATCCACACTCCACACTTTGCTAAACCAATAAAAAAACATGAATGGATATTCCTGTATATAGATCGTAGATAAATGTATATGTGATGATCACGTTTAGTTTATCATGAACAAACAATGTTTTTTGCTCGCCTCTAAAAGCGGGCTAGCGAATTTTGCAACACTCGTTTATAATAGCTTCGGAAAATTTAATTGACGAAGCGTCGTGAAACTTTTTTCAAAAATTTGAAAGTCTTTGCGAAAACCAACAAATTTATTATTAATATCGCCAACATAAAAGTATTTTTTAATGTTTGTGATACGTTCAAGCAAAAAGTTGGTGTCATTTCTAAGCCATTTGCGAAAAAGGGTTATAAAGTCCGGAATCAACTAGGTCTTCTTGAATCAGCTACTCAAAATATAATTTTTTTTACATATTCTTAAAACAATAGATTTTTGTCGTTTGAAATTTTTTGCATTAAAAAAAATATTTTATAGATATTTATAAAATATCTTTCCTAAATTTTGTTTGGTACCCGAATTTCCGAACGATGGACAACATCACTATTTATTGGTTTGGCCTTGAGTCTAGCAAAATTTTCGCCTGAGGCGCTTTTGTTTTTAATGGATTTTATCTATAAAAGTAAGCTTTTAAATGCTGTTTCTGAAAACATGTAAGTAAAAGTAATAATTTTGAATTAATAACAATCATTCGGAGTTCTAGAATTCCTATGCTCAAATATTTTACAATTTGCTTTCTGATTTACTAAAAAGGGAAGTTATCGAAATAAACTTACATATTTTTTCTTGCTTAATACTATTCATATAATTTTATTTACCTATTTTTAAATAAAAGTGTAAATAAATTTGATATGTGTGTTATTATATCATTTACTTATTAATATTTACTTAATATTTAATGTGTATTATTATATGCTTAATACTATTTACTGATTATTATTTACTTGTTACAATTATTATTTAATTTTTATTATTTATTTACTATTATTTACTCATTAATATTTACAATTTTTTTTTCATGTATTATTATTTATTTACTGATTATTATTAAATTGTAAAGTCGCTCATCTCAACACAGGGTTGTCCTAGTGATATGAGTGGCTAATGTTTTTTTTATTTTTTTATTTAAATTTAAGAATAAATAAATAAACAAATAAGTAAACTTTTGCGCCAAATATTCTCCTTACACTCCTATCTTTGTTCATCCACTATACATGCCCAAAACATCTAGGCGCCCCTTTCTGAATATTAACCATTACGCTTATATCAGCCTTGCATTTTTCCGAATCTCCTCATTCATAGCACATGTTATAAAAAGTTTAAAAAAATACGTATTCCTCAGAGATTTAATTTCTACAGTATTCAGTCTACTATCATCCTTCCTCTCCCAGTTCCATGACTCGCTGTCATACAAATATGGATAAAACCATTTCAAGCGACAATTCAATTTGGAATGGTGGTTTTACACCACGATGGAACTGACAGTACCCACCACTGCATAAAAAATTGAAATTAAGTATATTGAACGATAACCGCAAAAAAATTCATATCCGATTGGAAAGGACCATTTTAAAAAAAAATAATATGTATTGAAAACCTCCTACCTAAACCTACAATAAATTTTGAAGACGAATACCTAATCGTTGTAAGAGGACAATCCGCTGTATTTTCCTGATATGCGATGCATTATTCAAAGCGTCAGCCCGGGACAAGCTCACGTGTGACGCCCGGCATCGCCCGGGCCGACCCGACCCTATTAAGGAAATGGTTAACAGAAAAGTAAACAAGTTGATTGGCAATTGTGTACGTGATACCTCCGCTAAGAGCCTTCTCTGAGTGTGAGGAACTCGGACAAAAGGTTCAAGGATTGCCTTGGTAATGATTGCCGTACAGTTAATTGTTTATATTTTTTAGTAATGTGCCAGTGACAGAACAAAGGCAAAAGGAAAAATGAGTGGAAAATTCTCTTAATCGAAACTTTGTTTGAAATGGCTTTGGTCATATTTAAAGACTAGATTTGAATATCTGGATACTTCTCAACGTTTGTCTTCCCCTTATTCCCCATCTCTACTACTTCCTTCATCCAAATCGAGGGAACCATGAAACTGACTTCAAAGCAGTTAGGAATTTTGGGGAGGGGAAGAGGGTGAAAGATAAATGTCGGGAAGCACACTAGCTATCCAGATCTGGTTACTAAATACGGCAAAAACCGTTTCAAGTAACAACGTTTCGATTCTGAATTGATGTATTTCACCAGAACGATTGATTTATATACATAACCTCATTCGATTGTTTTGTAAAACATAAATTACAACAGACCGGTTAGTGGCTGAGTTGACGAAAGCCTCGGATTACCACCCAGGCGTCGTGGTCTCAATTCCTCTGCTGGCTAAGGTCGCTCCCTCACAGGTCAGTACATTTCAGCAATGCCTGAGTGTACCAAAAATGCGGGTAATTTTACTGACCCGTGAACCTTAATCTTCCATCATGACACAAGCAAAATTTCTACTTAGTATAAGGTTTATAGGATTTTTTCAAGAATTGTCCCTTTTTTCGTAACCCGGTAATGTTTGTCTTTCTTATATTTTTTTGAAAATTATTTTTATTAATACTGATATCCAATTAATACAAATTTTCTTTCCACTCGGTCTTAATTAATAATTGCACTGATTTCATCCCTTATATTTCAGCATGACTTTACGAATCAGTATCGCACTTTGAACACCCTACCCTTATATTCTAACTACAACCAAAGTCCTTCACATTTCCTTGGAATGCAAAGGGTTTACCCAGGGTTCCCAGGGGATCACACATTACGAGATAATGACTAATTAAATATATTAGCCTACCCTAAGGTGGAGTTTGTAACATAGAGGGGTAGGTAGTTGAAGGAAGTATGCAAATTGAAATAGGTTATTAGCAGGTGAAGCGGTTACGGGCATGTTTGGTAAAGGGACGAATTTGATTAATTTGGATTGTACATAATTAGAAAGTGGTTTATTGTTCAATCCATAATAATTATTAATTCAACACAATTATTATTAATATTAAAAAATAATTAATTTTAACATTAGAAATCGATAAGTGCAACAGTCATTCCTTAGACAAATGATTACTATGTCAAAAATGTTATTTGTTTTCTTCCTTTACTGAGTGGTAGATGCCCTCATTATCGCCCTGGTGGAAGACCAGCATTCAGAATCGAAATACTGTTTTTTTGTTGGTTTCAGGTGCGTATCAGAAAAGAGTCCCAGCTGCTCCCAACCATCTGGAGCCAGTGAGACTATGATATTCCTACTTGGGGTATGTTGTGAGACTGAAGATAGTTAGGAGGGGAAGATGAGGAAGAAGAAGGTGGGGAAGTACCCGGTTATTCAGATCTGCCTACCAAACACGGTTAAAGTTATCTCAAGCAACGTTTCGATTCTAATTGGTGGTTTTTCACCAGGGCGATACCGTATGTATCTACCGCTCTAAAACGCGCCGCAAATATAACATGTTAATTAATAAATTCTGAAATCACACAATTTACTTGCGCACGCCGCATATTGAACCTGCAACCTCTGGATTCGTAGCCTAGGATCGTAACCACTCGACCGGAGGCAGTCAGACTTGAAGTAGCATTAGTCGTGTTTGGTGACCATATCTGAATAGATAGATATTTTCAAATGTTCCTCTCTCCCATCTTCCTCTTCTCTCCAATCCCTTCAGCTTCACAACACACCCCGATTGGGATTGTCACAGTCTCACTGGCTTCGAACAAACAGGTCGCTTGTGTGGTGTTTACAAGCAAAATACTGGGCTAATAGACTCAATATTCACTTGCTGATTTTCGAAGGCTAACAGGTAAATACAGTTTTTTTTCTAAAAACTGCACAAAAATTATAACCATCTCTAAAACCAGACACTATTGAGAGTATCACGAAGTGTATTCGGTTCTAGGAGATCCTACACAATCGTCTCCTCATGCAACCATTTTACTTCATCTATCGCGAGATCTAACTAAATAAAGACGAAAAAATTACATGTGAAAGTAAAAAAGTTTTCTTATCCTTAACCCAAATTAATATAAATTACTTCAAAGCCCTCGCATCGCTCAGAGGCAATGAAAACATCTAAGAATTGTTACACTCATAATTTAATTAGCATAATATATTTAAAAATAAAACAAAAAGGGTTTAGCGGCCCTGCCCTTTTCGCGGTCTGCCTACTTTAACGGCCTCTAATAAGTAGCAGCAGATTTGTTCTGGCTAAGCAGGATGAGGCTTGGCGCCACCGGATAGCAAACCAGCGGGCCGCGGTTCCGAGAAACGTCGTAATACAGGATAACAAACCGTGTTAGATTGTATGGAACTACAGAACTGTGGCGAGTATTAAGTTACAATACTGCATTTCCAACACAAACCGGTCAAAACTATTAACAGTTTTTTTTTTCAAATCCTAAATTGTTACTAAAACAATATTTCTTTGTGATTAACTCCCCTCAAATGTATTAAGAATATGTAAAGATGTCAGAGTAGATTTGTAAAGATTTAAATTATTTGACAAAGAACTTTAAAAAATCTCTAAAGCTCTGAGTTCATTCGTTCTGAGTTACGAACCCTATATAGCTTGTCGACTATCACACGAAGAACTAAGACATTGTAAAATACTCTTTCGAATGAGTAAAAATCTAAAATCCATCTCTTTAGAATGTCATTCTAATGAAAAGATAATAATGTTTATTTTTTTAGAATGGAACTATCCCATAGAATCTATAATATAATTCAAATTCCCTTTTTAGTGATATTGAATGTACGATGTTAATAACTAAATGAAAAAAATATGTATTGAAACTAAATTTAAAAATAAATAATAATAACAACTCTATATAGACTCAAACGTTAAAATAATTGATTTTAAAATCTTGGAAAGATAATTTTTAGGTATTTTGTACCTTTTTTCAGTATTTTTGTAGGCACCGATGAAGGCAATTTTCACCAAATTGGCGCTAAACTTGTCTAAAACATGTAAACAGTGCATATTTGATAATCGAAGATTCCATGATATAAGATTGAAATAATTGCATTTTTTATTTTACTGCAAATAACTTTATTGTATTCTGGGGTCACAGTTCGGGCATCCCTTCAAGGGCACCGCGGCGCCTCCGTTCGCGGTCCAGCGCTCCGCAGACGCCGTTCCCGGAAACCGGAACGCATATTCCCGGAACGCGAACAACCGGAACGTCAGCAAGCAGACACTGTGCGCACTTTGTCCGCGCAGAATCACGTGTTCCGAATCAATTTTAGAAAAAATTATGAGTTCTTTTTTAAACAATGTTTTTTTTTTAAATTTTATTTATGTTTCGCCGCGCTTTGATGTCGGCACGACCGTTGATAAAAAAGAATATGGATAATTAGGAATGCTTTAACGGTGTCGAGAGGCTGATATGTAAGATTTATCGGTGTTTAATAGATGAGACGATTAACACTGTGGTCACCCCGAACGTATTGGTCAAACTGATTTGAATAGAACGCTATATATATTAATATTATTTTTTTATCAATTTATCCTTCGTGCATAAATTATGCTAAAAAGAGAGGTAAATCAAAAGATGTGTGTGTTTTTTCAACATTCGCAGTAATGCGTTAACCATTTTTTTTAAAGTAACTCCATACAGGAGACACAATAATTTTTCCTCAAGGCTTATATTATCTTTGGGGATGCTGTATGGAAGGTATTTTAGAGGATAGGAAGGAGTGAACTTGGGTCTTGAAGAGATCATTCCACAGCCGAGCTGTTGAACACAAAAACGATTCGTAGAAGCGAACCAATCTCATGTGACAAATGTCAACCGTGGGCAAATGTTGGGCGCGCGTTTGTCGTGTTTCCCGACTATGTAATGGTGTCGAAAGGATCAATGACGCTGGTTCCTGTGAGCATCTTCCATTAAAATATCGGTAGAACATGGACAGCATTCCCACCTAACGTCTGTGCTCTAAAGATTGCAGTCCGTTTGTTACGATAGGCGAATCTATCAAACGGACCACCCGTTTCGGCACAGAGTCAAGGATTTTTTTCACATATTACATATTTTAGAAATAATCCACAGGTTACCTTGTAAGTAATTAAGTTTTATGCATCAGATTTCTTACAGGAATATTACTGTGAAAGGCTTAATGTGTTTTAACATCAAATATGTGTGAAAAAGAACATTATCAGGAGAGTTTGAACATTTCGATTGTTTCAGTAAATCAAGAAAGCAATGTTTTTTTGTTTTGTTTTAAAGTATGACATAAGACACAAAATTATCATATAAATACATGTTTTTAAATCGTTATTGTGAGTGCCTAGTTATGTTACGTTAAAAACTTTCCAAATCCATTGTAGGTTTCAAAAAATCTGTCGAATCTGTTTCACGTGATATTTTTATATGCTGACATGGCGTTAAATCAAATAAAAATTTAAAATTATACAATTTGAAGTGTAAATTTGAAGCCCTTGAGAGTAAAGCTCATTAAGTTATACGCTAAGATGGATACGAGTCATCAATTCGCTGGAGCAATCATTCATATGTCCCACTCCGTTCCGTGGTGTAATTTTGCCATTTCACGCAGGCATACTAAAAGAAAATAGAAAATAATATTAGGTATATGAACGCAGCAGCCAATCAGGATCGTCCTAGCTGTCGAGGGACACATCTGCGCTTATCTCGGCTTTTCCATATTTGAAAATTTCCCTCCAAAAGTGACGTAAGCGCCGCGAGTCTTGCGGCTTTCCCGCCCTTTTGGAGTTAGGTAGTTGGATTTTCACACCCTAGGCGGCGCTAATGTGCGCGGGAGGCCCCGCCTACAAACCTGACAGCTTCCCCCCCACCTCTTCTGGCTTCTGCCACCCGGGCTCAGATAAAATGGAAAACTACTATTGCGTGGTTTTTCTATGACCCCGGGGGAAGTGAAACGGCTAGTAAACTAGGCAAGTCTCTTGTGCGGGTTCCAACGTAGACGTGTGTGTTTAAAAAATGGGGTTGGTTGTGGAAAAAAGGGGGAAAATTGGTTTGATGTAGACTTTATCAGATTTTACGCAAACATTTTGACGAAATGTGTCCTACAAATTTACGCGATACAAGTTATAATACTATATTAATAGTTTATTTTCAGAAGGAAGATCCCAGGACAATATTACCCTTACAAGAGAATGATGTTTGGCGAATGAGAGACTACAATAACGAGCTGCACCAATAATCTTTAAACAACCATTCTTAATGAGAATTATAGCACTAAGAAAGCTCCGATGGGCAGAACATTTAATATATGGAAGATAGCTATCAAAGAGGCTTTGTTGAGAGTATTGAGAGGCTTAAACATTATTTGGCTGAATAAAGTGGAGGCAAATATTTTATCCTTTTTACATATTCTAAAAGCGGCCAGGACTGATGGTGATGATGAACGTTGATATTAGTTTATTTAGTACGCCCTTTGGGGGCTTTTACATATTTCATGACAAAATTTACTTTATAATAGTGATACAAGTGTAAAACATATTTTATATATATACATATATCGTATTACAAAATACAACAACATTTTTATTTAAATGTCTCACTAACAAATCAATAAAATTGTCCATGTATAAATCAATTTAATTTCCACTAAAGGCTGAATTAATACTTCTACTTATGTATGTTTTCGTGCCTTAGAGACTTAAGTGTCATACAGCTATATTCGCATAGTTGCAAAACAAATGATCTGTGCTCTTCCTGTTTACAAAAGTATTTCCTGAGCTCAAAAATCTATAATATATAAAACACATAGCACATTCACTCGTACTTATCTTCTGGACACGTATATAGTTAGAAATAATTGTTGAGGATATTTTATATTATATATTTTTGTATATGCTTTCCATGCAGTTGAACATATCTACAATATCCGAAAAGTATTACCTTCTGATGTTATATTAATGATATACAAGAACCTGTCAACAATATGTTAAAATCAATTAATCCAACTTATCTGACTGATCGATTATATACGCAGAGGTATCATTGATTTAAAAAGAAAACAGTGATGCCAAACATTATTTTTTTTTTGTAATTTAAAATTTCCTTTTAAAATAGTACCTCTTTAGCAAAGGTGACAAGGATATTGTAAAAACAGGCAACGCGCAACCACGCAAAAATTTCTTAGCCCCATCTTGCCCTATAAATGGCGGCATCTTTGATCCGAAGCCATCGCGATTAACATGAACGATTGAATAGGCAGGTTGGCTGTTGGCTGTTGGTTCCACGGCGTCGGGCATCCTATCCGAAATGCATGATGAATCATCTTCCTCGGCGCTATCAATCTATTAGACGATTCCCGCCACGCCGTGTGGCTGTATGTCGGTGTATGTGGTTGTTTGCTGGCTCGGCGTCTTAAAAGAAAACTTGCGGGCACTTTGTCTGGGGGCAGAGTGGGATTCGAAAAAAGGGCCAATCTGTCATTTTCTTGTAGGGGTTTGCTGAGATTGTAATTTGTCACGTAACTCTGTCTTGTCGCACACCCATTTCTTCGTTCATAAACACACATCTCTTCAATTTTACCGACCCTTAGAACGTCCTATTTAATTCAATTTACCGAGTTATATCTGTGGCGTTGCTTTCTAATCTGATAAGAAAAAATATCATCAATAACGATGGTATTTGTGTTATCCACTGCAAAATATATAATGCAATATGTTGTGTGGAGATCTGGCAACAGTTTGTAGTTTATCAAGAACTTGAAAATTTGTTAACTTTTTGATTAAACTATTGTAAGTACGTTATATAGGCAATGTTTGTAGGGAGGAAATACTGATAAAAAGCTTTCAAAGATCAAGCTCTTTCGTACATTCAAAAAACTTAAATGAATGATAACTTCAAAGTCGTAAGTTAAAATACAATTAATTCAATAATTCCAACCCCTTGAAGTATACAGGTCCCTTCTGACACAGCAATGTCATGCGATAATGGACTCTAGGGAGAGCTACTTTAGTGATTCACATCGCATAACTTTTCCTTATCGAATGAAGCCTTGTTATTCCAAAAGTATATAATATGGATGAACGAGTAGAAAATAAAAATCTGATAAATATTTGAATAGTTAATCGGGGATTACGATACCATTGAAATGTCTGTTAACCTGCATTTAAGATGCATAGAAACGTAAAGAATACGTAGATATTCCTACATAGTTGTACCCCAGATTCAAACTGTACTATGTTCAAATTTTGCGGCTTCACTCTCCCGTATTAAAAATAAAAATTATAAAACCCAAACTTAATACAGTTTGATTCTGAGGTACAGATAGGTAGTTCCAAATTACCTATCCAGTCCGGCCCTGGCCGTCTTGCGCGCAATGGCGGCCACCTTTTGACGTCCCAAAAACAATGGCAATGAATTAGAATAATAGAGAAATGTATAAAAATGCAGGCTTTACAACATCAAGAACGTGGGTAGATATACCTACCAACCTGGCAGTAGTTAGGCACCGCGCAGATCCTTTCGGTGAAATCAAAGCCTACCCCATGCAGTGCTCCGGCCAGCGCTGCCAACCGCGCAAATAATAAATTAATTAATGTGACGTTTAGTTGCCAACATGGCGGAAATGCGATGTTAATAAATGAGATATGAAGCAACGTGTTTCGGGCCGATGCGATGTTTCGAGAATTAATTCGCTAATAAGACGAGATGAAATCCGAGTTTTGTTTGCCGACACGGCGAAAATGGCCAAAATTATACAAATATTTTATTTCGTGTCGTTGAAAAAAAGATTGATTGCGGCATGTTTTTAATATGTACAAACTGGTATATCTGTAGGCCTTTAATTAATATTAACATCACGGATAGGTAAGTATCCCTACGAATAACTAAGCATCGTAATCAGGCAATATTGTCCCTGGGAGTTTTAATACCTTTCTAGTCCCATTTTAATATTTTACTTTTTACCTATTCATTCTCACTGTTCTTTCTCAGTAGAATTTGATTGAAAATGTCTAGTATTACGATCAAAACTTTAGAATTATGCTCTACTGAAACTAATTTACGGGGGGTCCGACCAGTTTCGCCTTGCTACTGGCATCTTATTCTTAACAAGTAATCTAGAGATTCTTAAAACAAGTTACTTTTCAATCTGAAAAGTAACAAGCACAATGCTTGCTAGGCACTGAAGGAATAAATCAATAAAAGTGTTTTATGGGCGTGTCCGTGTGCCCGAAATAAGCCTATTTTTTCTTACTTCTAGCGAAAACGATCAAGAATTTTCAAATGTCGATAATACATCTCGAATAGATGATAAATTTCAATGGCCTCAGTTCTTACGAATTTCTTTCCTTGTTCCTAGGAATCGATTCATTTACTGTTTAAATAAATAAATATCTACATGTTTCGAAACCAATGGTTCCTCCATCCGGATACTATTTACGATGGAAAAAAAAAATAATGACGTAAGAATAGAAAAAATTATAAACATCAAAATGATGCCACAAAGTGAATTTCTCGTTTAATGAATAAGACATTACTTGAATTTCAAATCGGAAGGTATAGATCACACTTCTTGTGAAAATTTGTTCAGTGCTGCCAGGCATATAATTTCAATAGTTTTTAATAAAAGTGTATCATAATAATCTTTGCTGGTGAAACAATATCAAACCTCTTTATTTGTCTGCCATAAAAACTTTATCCCTGACAATTATTATTACGGGGAAATGTTAATTTCTGAGAATTTTCAGAAGAATCTTGTCAGACACCGAAGAGAATGCAAAGAGTTCAAATCTTCCTCGAAATCGGGACAGGATCACATTCCTAAAATTCATTCGAAGAATCATCAAACAAACATTCTAGCTCTTGGATAAAGAATCAATACGAAGTTTTCAGAAAGACTGAGATTCTCAAAACTTACTAGAACTTTTTAATGCTAAAATAAAAAAAATAAAAAACTCAGATCTGATGAATCAGGCGTTAGTCAATGTATTTCGAACTAGTCGGTACGTACAGCTTAACATGGTTAATTTAACCACAAGCCAAAGGAGTAACTATTGAAGTTTTTTTTTTTAATTCGAAATTATATTTGTATCTATAAAATCTCACCTAGCGGCGTCACGGACTACAAAGCTAAGAGTGTCGAAAGTACTTTCTTTTGGAAGAGGTTCTGGGAGTTCATAAAAATGGAGAGTAAGAATGAAAGACAATTTCTTTACCTTCAATTTCATGTACTCCTGGTGCATTGTCTCTAAAATATTAGCCATATTAGCATTACGCAAGTCTTAATAACAACACCTTGGTGAAACACAACCATTCAAACGAAATTTGAAACGTTGCTTGAAATGGCATTTAGCCGTATTTGGTGACCAGATCTGAATAGCCAGGTATTTCCCCCTTTTCCCACCTTCCTCTCCCCCTTTTCCTTTCCCTCCCCAATACCTTCAGCCTCACAACATTCCCCAATTGGGAATGCCTTAGTCTCGCTGGCTCCAGACGGTTGGGAGCAGTTTGGGACTCTTGTGCGGTATTCATATAAAAAAAAAATTCAGAATAAAAATGATTCTTTAAATAACCTTCCTCTTTACCATCTCCTCATCCTTCTCACTCCCTTCAGCCTCACACCATAACCTTAATTGAGAACAATATTCTTACTGGCCAGTTGAGATAAGATAAGATAAAAGAGGTAGGTATCTTTCCTACTTTAACTTTAGGTTTATGATCCCCTGATACCCACGTATTCCTTTAGTAAGTATTAGATTGACGGCCTATATTTGACGGCCTCCATGGTCGAGGGGTAAAGCTCTCGACTACGAATCCGAAGGTCGCGGGTTCAAATCCCGGCGTGCGGAAGTAATTTTTATTTAATTAATTTGTGTTTTTTCACAATTAATTCATTTAAAAATAATATATACTATATTTGCGCACGTTCCAGAGTGGAAGATACTTTCAGTATCGCCCTGGTGAAAGACCACCATTCAGAATTGAAACGTTGCTTGAAATGGCTTTTAGCCGTGTTTGGTGACCAGATCTGAATAGCCAGGTATTTCCCCCACCTTCCTCTCCCCCTTCTCCTTCCCCTCCCCAATACCTTCAGCCTCACAACATTCCCCAATTGGGAATGCCATAGTCTCACTGGCTCCAGACGGTTAGGAGCAGTTTGGGACTCTTGTAAGGTATTCATATAAAAAAAAAATAGATTGAAATACATACATTTAGTTAGTTGTTCAAACGTTTTAAATATATTTCTAATATAGGCATCTTAAATAAAGTGTGTATTTTTTATTGATTGTTACAATGAGTCGGAAGATTTGTGTAGACCTGATATTATTGATGACTGGTCCAAGCAATCAGCGTCTATGCAAATTTCCGATAGTTGTAAAACAATCATTTGTTCATATGTCATAATCCTCCCACGCACCGATTTCTAGCAAAAACAAATGTGGTCTACTAAATTATAGTATTGTTGGCCTAAAGTATAGAATGCAACGGTCAGAGAACAAATTTGTAACGGCTAAGATAATTATAACGATCAATCATAAGAAAATTTAAGTTAACGAATTGGAAAAGAATTTTTAAAGTGTGTACGAGGTGTGTTCAAAAGAAAAGGTGAATTTTGAATTTTCGCGGGCTGTGTACATTCGATTATCGATTTTTTTTGTTATGTTGGTACACATATGTTTATCATATGTTAGCAATATCAGCCATTTTGGATCAGTGGTTTTGTTTTTGACAACTGGAAAGGTTAGTCACGTTTTTGGGTGTTCTTCGCTTTTATATATGGGTTCGTTTTCTGAGGCATCATCAGTCCGATTGAAGTGAAATTTTAGATTCGCTTTATATTCTATGTCCTCATCAGCATTTCTTAAAAAAAAAATTATTCTTTTTAGAAAAAAAATGTTAATAATTGTTAATCCTATGGAGGAATTTCCTAGTTTTGGTCGGAACTTGATAGCCGTTTTCTGGGGCATCATCAGTCCTATTAAAGTGAAATTTTAGATTTGCTTTGTTTTCTATGTCCTTATCACTAACCTTTGTTGACTCATTAACCTTGTGACTAACCTTTCCAGTTGTCAAAAACAAACCACTGATCCAAAATGGCTGATAATGCTAATATATGATAAACATATGTGTACCAACATAACAAAAAAAAATCGATAATCGAATGTAGACAGCCCGCGAAAATTCAAAATTCGCCTTTTCTTTTGAACACACCTCGTATAAGAAGTTTGTAAAATGTTAAAAAATACAGATTCTTATACTCTCTAGGTATAGAATATCTTGATATGTTAAAAAAAAATTATACCTTAAAAAAAATCTTTTTGAATTAGTGAAACATTTGAGAAAAATTTCCGCATCTTGTCTTATATTTCGACACACAAATTAATATTTAAAGGCACATCTAAAAATTTGAAAACTGCACAAATTTCATGACAAAAGAGCTAACTGTTTTATAGTTTTTCTATTGGAGATGTCTCGTCCTATACTTCAACAGAAAAAAATATTTAAAGATTCATAGCTCACGATGAGAATTATCCAGCGAGCTGAATACAGTTTTATTGGACTAAACATTTTTGAGCAGAAAATGTGCATTGTGCATTTTCTAGAGATCACCGTTCTGGAGTTTTTTTCTGATAAGAGGATAGCGTTTGCATAATAGAATATGTATTTGAATTTTAAGCTACCTAAAAGTAACATTATTTAACAGTTAAAATTGTCACACTATACTTGTACACATTAAGAAACAAACCGAGTTAATGAGGCGCATACGGAATACTTCTAAACACGTTCGTTAGCTTCGATTAATTACAGTATTCCCAAGTATTCGATCGGAATGCGGCCCGGCTTTGTTTTCGTGCATTTTTTGTTGTCTTCACACGGCCGGGGTGGCGGGGTGCACGAGGCGAAGGAGGCTTCGTTACTGGAAAGTAGAACCTTCGTTCAAATAAAGTTTCCAATCGATCAATCCCCGATAGAAACATTAGCAGGTAGCCAAAGCTCGCTGTTGATCACCCGAGGCTGTGTACGGTGTTTCAGATACTTGATGTCGAGATCAGTGTTTTGTGAGAAAAAATGTGTAAGAGTGTTTTAAATACAAAAATAACTAATTAAGTAGTTATTTACGTATTTACGTTTGAAAGAAAAACACGGATATGTTAACACGTAACTACACCGTTTTCACGCAGTGCGTAATTTGAGGGGTTAATTGAAGAAAATCTATAATAAAATGATAAATATATGTTTTTCTTTAAGTTGTTCAAAGAAATTTTTTATTTCCGTAGTTTTTAATTCTCGTCCGGTTGATAAAGAGTTCGAATATACTCGAACGGGTTGTAAAACAATTCAATTTTTTTTAAATATATTTTTCATATGAATCAGCACACTTTTCAAAATTGATATTAAAACATTAAAAGTACAAAAAATACATGAAAAAAATTAATAAAAATATTATAAAAAATTATATTATTAATGTTAGGTTTTCGCAGTAGTTTTTTTTCGTATTTTTGATGACTTTATATCACTTTAAAAAATGTGTTGAACTATCCGGTCACCATTCGTATATACTCCTTTCTGTTCTATTCTGAATACGTTTGATTTGCGTAACTTTAGTAAGCAAAAAGTAAAGCTGAGTGGTCACGACATTAGTATTGCTCTGTTCTGAATATTTTCATAGATTAAGTTTTCCTGAAGTTTCTTGGTATTATATTTGTGTATCCAAATCGGTGATCATTGAAAAAGTAAGTTTATTATGTAACTTTAGTTCTTGCCAACTGTTAACTCATCGCTTGTTTACTTTTCCTTGATGGCATGGTGGTAGTTCAGAAAAAATCGGCGTTTTTATAATTTATTTATTAAACGATGAAAGATTAACTCACAGAAACAGTTAAAAAGCAGGTGAAATCATATGAAATCTTATCTATTCTCAAAATAAAATTATAATTTTTCCTTTCCCACATTTGTGAACTGTAATAATTAAATTCGTTAAAAAGTTAAATATCTCGTTAAAAACTGACGAAATCATGATGAATAATCGCAAGTTGATAACAAAAGCAATGATGCGCCTACTCAATACTAGTTAGCGTTGCTTAATTCAAGCATTTATTCACTATCTTATTTCTCGTTTAGTCCAAGCACTGAAATCGTTCAGCCACTTCCCAGCCTCCTAGTGATATGGACCACACTAAGAGTTTAAACTGGGTTTATCTATTAATTACCTCGCCCACCTAGTCCGGCCAGTCGATATCTAAGCAATAAAACCGTAATACTCTCAATCTTCTGGACTCCGGATCGCCTACTTAGCGAACTGGCATACCCGGAGCGGAGAAGATCAAAGAGACGAGGTGTAGGAATAACTTGATTCCGTATTTAATTTAACAAGTCAAATATTCCAATTGACTGTGGAGCCGCTAAAAGAGTAGTAAATTGTATTGAATACGGAAATGTACGTAGATTAAACCTTTCAATGATTGAGCAAAGAGCGTGTTTTGTTGAGATGATATTTTGGACCATAAATCCGAAAGGTATCAGTAAATCTTTACTTACAAAAGCGGAATATTATAAAGGAATCCATTTCGATTAGAATTTAATTTAATTTTTTTGATTTGTTGAGTGTTACTACTCGGCTTTGCGAAATATGTTTCGGAAATCTTTTTCTATCAAAGCCTTTTTTCAAAGGTTTTCTAAATCCTGACAGCAAGCTAAAATTATTTCTAGACTACCTGTAATAATTTGAACACGCCAGAGCTCACCGTTCTCATACCAAACAGATTTCCTACTTTTTAGTGAAGATGTTTTAATTAAATTTTCCCACCATTTCGGCGCGTTTTGAATAGAGTCTGAGTAGATTAATGCGTAATTCTCAAACAAAACCTCATAGTTCTTTAATATAGTGGCAGATAGATTGGTGACTCTTGATGTTCTCCCGATAAAATACTATAATTCAGAATCGAAACTTCGCTTGAATGGCTCTAGCCGTGTTTAGTGACCAGATCTGAATAGCCTGTTAGGTATTTCCCAACCTTCCTCTTCCACATACCCTACCCTCACCCACACTCTTCAGCCTCACAACATACTCCAAATAGAATACCACAGACCCTCTACGTCCGGTCTGTTGGGGCTCTTGAACAATCTGCGACAGGGAGTCCTCCATCTGGCCTACGGTTTTAAATCTTGCACTTTATGGATGGATTGAAAATTTCTAGAAAATCTTGGCACAGATTGGTGATTTTAGTTAAAAACACTACTGTTATTAATAATTTTGATTATTGATACAAGTAATGTTCAAATGAGGCTTCAATCTCCCTACAATAAGTTGATAAAGGCTGTTATTGAATGAGAATTTCGTGAGAAAAAAAGAATGAATTATGCAGTTGATGTTATTCATAATTTGACATTTTAAACCACAGAAAGTTACAATGACTACTTTTGGCTGCGTTTACTGCACAAATCTCCACTATGTAATAGGAGTGTATCCACATAATTTAAAATGATTGAAACAAAGAATAATATTGAATTAAAAGTACTAAAATTTTTAATTACCATCTTGGTATAAATACTACATGTAGTACTGAGAAAAAATATTTTTTATTTTTATTTATCTTTGTCAAATTGGAGCCTTTTTGAAGCTAGCGTCGTTCTTGAAAAGATTGGCACACAG
The DNA here is from genome assembly GCA_022606495.2 of Halesus radiatus. Classification (NCBI taxonomy): domain Eukaryota; kingdom Metazoa; phylum Arthropoda; class Insecta; order Trichoptera; family Limnephilidae; genus Halesus; species Halesus radiatus. The sequence continues at coordinate 21,575 of JAHDVE020005307.1, read as the reverse complement.
CGGGCAGGGAAAATTAAATTTTTAATTAGTCCCGATGTCGCCCGGTCGTTTCTCACGAAAGCGACCGAAATGAGAAAAGAGTGACTTTAATGCTTCGTTAAGGTCCAGATCGTAAATTTTCATATTTTACGTCTGTCCTCCGAACCGAAAGCACTCCGTAGGCGCTACGACACAACGTTTATAATGTGTTAAACTTTAACTGTCTGTTACTCCTTAAAATAATGCTTTAGAAATAATTATTTCATGACGTGGCTAATGAAATTGATTTAATGTCTCCCCGTACATTTTAACGGTGTTCTCATAAAATGTGAATTTCTTACTGTTGTCTGATTAAAATTGAACCTACTCTGTCTCATTATTATTTAAAGCTTTGACTTTCCAAGCTCGATAACTTCAAACTGTAAAAAAACGTTTAATTTAGATCTCTTGGGTAACATCTCTTCTCTGCTAACCTTAAAGCTAAAACAGACTTGTTTCCTAGTAATTCGGCTAGTAATTTTTACAAAAACCACAAGTGACCGACACATCTGTGAGTGCGCGTTTTGGAAAAATGTGTAAAATGATTTAATCAAGGTGAATAAGTACTATAAAATGATGTTATACGTTACACCTTAGCTTGAAAACACCTTGATCCAACATTTGAAATAGAACGATTGATTATAATGGTGCCATTTAAATCTTAGGATGGTTTAAGAAGGTTCAAAATATTCACAGTAAAGATACCAAGGGGATAATACAGTCTGTCGGCACCGCTTAATTAGCGAGAAATGCAAGATCCATCTCGATTTCCCCGATTTCGAGTCAGTTTTTTGGGCAAATTTACAGTCCACACGTCGATTTTGCCACCTCTGAGCTGCGTTCGTTAGCCCCGGGTCCATTAAAGACAAACCGCCGAGGTATCTGAGGTCCTTATCGTTTTTACTGCCCAATACCCGAAAAGCAGCCTTTCTTCTCGCCGACGGTCTTCGTGGGCGCCCATTGAGCCTCCTACCTCCTTTTCACAGCCCACAGCCTTCTTAACGTACAGCCTACATTACGCGCTGCACTGATATAAAATACAAGAGATCGCCCCCTTTATTTACCCAAATGATCGCTACAATTTTATATACAGGTGCCTGTTAAATGAACAAACATTAAATGAACTATCGCGTAATATACCACTTTACGACAAACTCGTACGAAGTGCAAGGGTGAACTCTGAGGTATGTATGAAACGATGTTAATTTTATTTCTGAATAACTAGCTAACTACCGCGCAATAGAATAGGCAGAAAACACAGCACACGACTGTCTTGGCACACACTCCTTGCTTCATTGGAGTTCGTAATCGTCTCATATACGAGTATAGGTAGAAAGTATTTTTCTATACCGACTGACTCTTCATACTCTTGACACGACCCGAGCCCCGACTCAAGTGTTTGATTCACTTGTTTGTGTCATGCCGTCTTCATGCGTCACGAAGGTTTCTCTTTCCTTGCACTTCATATATGTTGTCCTGGATCTCCTTTCTCTGTTCATTCAGTATGCATACATGTTACCGTATAAGAGTTTAGTTCAATTTACTGACGCTGAGCTCTTCTAGGGCGACCTATATCAGCGATCACACTCCATACAGCCTTCATGTCACAATAACATCCTCCCCGGTGAAAGCCTTTGTTAGTACTCCCCGCATCTGTTAATTAACACACTAAATAATGTCATCACAGGCCTGTTTTACTTCAATCGATGCGTTATTCAAATAATGTTTGGGTGATCATGTCATGTAAAACCGATAAATTAATCAGTCTGAATAATCGTCCACAATGACGGTTGAAAGCTTACATTAGCAGCGAGCAAGGTTAATTTACGTCGTTTGAAGATTGATAAGAAAATAATGTTTGTAGATGATTTTTTAAAATGTCAATTTATCACCGGACGCTTTAACGGTTTATTTCATTTTTTTGTGAATAGTAGGGTAGTATTTACTATCAGTGGCGGTTTTTCTAACGTGCAGTCGTATCCCATTAAAAAGATAAGGAAATAAATCAAACATCATAATTTTACGACACTTTGAACGGGCGCGCCATTCAAATGCAATGCTAAAAGATCCAGTCGTTCGTATAGGTAATACTGTCCGAGAGCGAGTCCGAAATGAATTCCGTATGTGCGTTATGTACTCAGTGTCTTTGAGGTTTTCTGTTCTAAGAAATAGTTCATGGAGTGTCATTTTCGCCCCGCTTCGACCGGAAACTGTGCTGAGCGTGCAATCCTAAGGAATTTATAAAGCGACCGTGTGCACAGCTATATGAAGATTTTTTAACAGATTTGTTATTTTGCAACAATCGAGAGATTTTTTCGGCATATTAAGTAGTTATTAACATAATTTAATTACTAAAGATGATACTTTTTTTTATAAAAAAGCGAACAGTAAAGTTTCTTACGTAAATTATGATTTTCGTATTTAAACCTACAACATTATACATATTATTCATTAGCCATGGACGTTTTAATGAATCGCCGAATTGTTTCTTGTTGCTAGATCGATCATTTCTGGTGCGGTAATATCATGAAATTCATTTAGACCTAGGGAAAAAAATATATAGCATGGAAAGAGCGAAACGATTTTTTTGTCACTTTTTAATCTCCAGTTGAACTCCCAATCAGATAGGCCACAAATCGCCATTGTTTACTATATGGATAATTTAGGGATTTTATTTTTAAATTATATAGGATGAATATTTAATTGAATGAGTTCTAAAAATTCCGATTAACGGGAAGCCCTTTAGAGATTCACGTTTTAATATGATCATCATTGAATAGAGATGTTTTGTCCCAATTGCCCGGTGCCAGAAGGAGTATGGAAACCCGAATTAATGGTTGTGTGGCTGAAAGAAGTGGCAAGAACAAGGAGAAGTGGAGGAGGAAGTTTAGGAAAATCGTAATGTCATCTGTTAAACAAAGTATTGCATCAGTTAATGCCATTTTACTATTGCATTAGTAATAATTTAATTATTTTAGTTTAACTATGTAGTTACTACGAGAATGAGAAAACTCAATATCTTTTCTTATTGAGATATTTTTTATTGTTATATCTTTGCTTCAAAGAATATAATTGTTCGCTGAACTAATAATCTGTGATGTTTCATTGTTTGTGGTGATTGCGTATTTTCGTTTACAGTGAAAAACGGTCGCAAAATTTAAACTGAATCGTAAAATAATCTTAATGAGGAAATAAAAGGTAAAATAAAATAAACGTTTTGAAAAACGCAGTATCAGGCCTTAATGCATATTCTGTTATCAAACCGAAACACTAAAGGGCAGTTTCATACGCATAAAGATTGCAAAAATAATTTTGAGCAATCTGTAATTTGAAGCCTTAATGAAGGCTTAAAAGATACTATTTTTTTTTACACAAATCTTAACTATATGGCAAATAACCCGTTTTTTTGTCCGAACAAAAATTCTCGAACGAAGAGCTCTGGCATTGTGAATTTTTCACAGATTGACTAGCTCATTTCAACTATTTTGACGGCCTCCGTGGTCGATTGGTAAGGTCATCGACTGCTAATCCGGAGGTCACGAGTACGTACTCGGTATTCGCGAGTAATTTTATACAATTGAATTGTTTTACATCCCTTTTAATTCATATAAAATAATATATACTATGCTTGCGGCATATTCCAGAGTAGTAGATACTCTTAGAATCGCCCTAGTGAAAGACCACCATTCAGGATTTAAACGTTGCTTGAAATGCCTTTAGCCGTATTTTGTCTGTTCGATCTGAATAGTCAGGCACTTTTCCACCTTCCCTTCCACATCTTACTTTTTCTCCCCATTCCCTTCAGACTCACAAGATACCCCAATTGAGGTTGACATATTCCCACTGGCTCCGGTTAGCAGGTAGCAGTTCGAACTCTTCTGCGGTATTTAAAATGTTAATAATAAAATAAAGATTGTTAAAATCTCAAGCTCGATCGGGTAGGAAATACTAGTTTCCATAAACAAAGAGAAATATCATCTTAAATTACCGGGGTCTCAGAATTCACAAGAGACGCCTCTTTAGAGATTCTCTTTCAACGGGAGATAGGTGATAATATCACATAGCTTCTTTATCCTTTATTGTACCCGGTCTTTAGGCTTCCAGCTTCCATTAAAGGATTATTAAACAGGGTATTGTATTAAATGAATAAAAAATAAAGACAAAGAGTTTATCGCACCTCTTCTCAGCTGACATCAAAGCCACAGGACTGGATTTAGTAACGAGAGACATTGAGCTTTTTAAAAATATCCCTTGTGTTAGAAAGTCCTACAAAATATTAATAAGTTGTTAAGTTCTGTTATTTTCGTTTCGGATAGAACAATTTTTTAGGAACGTCTGAATACTACTGCAAAATGATGAAACTCCTCTGCAATTGTAACCTAAAACAAAGTTTGGTCCGAATTGTTCGTTATGTTTTCTCTGTTCCATCTATATGGCATCAAACCTGTACAGTTATTATTTTTTTCAAAATGTTACATAAATATTGAAATAAAGTCCGTTGAACTGATTGATATCAGTTAATGAATTTTTTTTCGTAATAAAAGAATTAGGTAATATTTTCGAAAATAAAAAAGGGTTAAAAAAATATAAAGAAAATCACAAAATAAATAGTATACAAAAACTAGAAGGATAATCTGAAAAAAAAAGAATGAAAGATTATTACAAAAATCATTTTCACATAACCATTTTTTCAGAATGCATGTTCTTACATGTTCAAAAATGTTGGGACATTAATCTAAGGTCCTTTGTCTGTATTTATTTTGGTATCTGGGAATTACAAGTCCAACGTTTGCGGTTGTTCTTGTGAAGCATGTACCACTATTTTGTTCATTGATCTACAATACCAGATCAATGGTTTTGTTATATTCAGTTTGAGATTTATGCAGACTCACAATTTTAAACCACAATTTAGTACGAACAGATAATAAGTACAAAATCATATTTTAATGATTTATGTACGAGTACATTATGTCTTTTCGTACATTCATTATAAACCAATCACACTGACGATAGGAGCTTTTGAAATTATGATGTTTAGAAGCATCTTCAAAATGCCATAGACTGGATGGATTGAGTGTCTACTGAAGAGATTCTTTGACTAATGGTAAAGATTGCGAAATTATGCATTGTTGCATTATGAGAGATGAGAGAAACAAGATTAAAACACTGATAATGCATGAAAAGATTGATGAAATACATCGTAGGTAGAGAAAGCCGTTGCACCAAATGGCTTAAAATCCTATGTAACTGTTACGAATTCAGATCTATTAAATTATTCCGGGGTACGAAAGCCAACATCTGATAGGATTGAACACTAAAAGGAAAGATGAAGAGTTAAAATGCAGAAATCATTTATTTGATTTAAACAAAACATTGCAACCAAAATTCTACGGTGAAATAGAAGATTGCCAAGAATTTTCCAGACAATATCATTCCTTTTAGTCTCTTTTTTGGCATTCCAACAAATTCGAGCTATCAGGGCTGTAGATTAATTTGTACGAAGACTGATTGATTTTTTGCGTTCGGTCCTGCCGATTGCGACGACCGGCGGCACGGTCACTTAATGTTTTAGTGCCGGAGATGGCACTTTGAATCCGTTGACAATTTTATCGTTTATCATCCTCTTTTTATGTTCCTATCTCCCTGGCTGCTTCGCTGTGGTCCAGGGACTGCCTCTGAATATGCTCGTACTCTGTGTCTATCTACCTGAGCCCTGCGCCGGACATAAGTGTTGACATTCATTGCAGGTGTGATAAATATTGGCTCTGCTGTTTTTTTTTTTTTAATTCGTTCTTAGTTTAATACTTAATGTGCATCATCTCCTCTTACGTCACGCTTTTGACCAAATATCGGCACACTCATTTGTCTACCTTCATAAAAAGTACGATGTACACCCTTGATATAGAGATATTCAGATTTAATATCTATCCTAATTCATGGTGGATAGAATTTACCCACTTTTCCTTTAAAACTTCTTGCGTTGACGTGATGCCACTGTGGTTAAAAAAAAATCCCAGCTTAACTGCAATTCTACCAGTTACATATGTTTTGAAGCCAAGAGGTGAGGCGTATTTCTCTATAGCGTCTTTTATCAATCTTCCAATTGATTTTCAGTTTGATTTTCTTGTATTTGTCTCTCCTCAGGTGTGCCTATTGGAGTTGGAATTTTGTTAAAGATATAGTACAATTTCACATATCATTTCTTTGAACTTTTAGCTCAATCTTGCAAATATTATATAATAATATCTCAAACTGTTGGCCTCAACTGGCCGTGGGGACGAGACCAGCGCCGAAAATGAATGTTTTAACACGTTATCTTGGTTATGTCGGGCCTCCGCTCAGAGGCTGTTAGCTGCAATAACTGGCTCTTTGAGATCTAGAAATACTGCTGAGGCTACTGCTTTTAGGAAATAAAAATACCTTTAAATTTCTGCGGAGTAATGAAGATTTCGAAACAGGCCAGTTAGGGTTTAGTTTTTATTGTTTTCCATAGATACTAAAGTGAGAATCTGATGACTAATTTGATCTATGACTGTTTAGATTTTTACATTGAACAAACTCATATAATAAAAAAAGAACACCATAAATGTGATGTGGGGGTGTTTTGAGATTCAAAAGTCTGACATTCAAGTCTTAAAAGTTCAAATGCATAACATTATTTAACCATCATTTCATTTCGATCAAATGGAATAGCAATATACAATGCAGACAGTATAATAGAGAAAAAACGCTGTATTCTGATTGGTTAACTCGGAGCAAGAACCGAAAGGTACTTATTAACAGGAACACCGGCTTCAATTAAAATCTACGTGGAAGCCATTTCGATGTATATTCTTTATTATTCAAACCGAAAACAAAATAAGAAAAATTTAATTTTTGAAAACTTCTATTTTAAACATCTTCATTGTACACCTAATCTTTTTTTTTTTTCAAAATTAATGTGAATACCGCACAAGATTCTCAACCGTCGGAAGCTAGTACGGCTATGACATACTCAATTTGAATTGAGTGGTGAGTTGAAGTAGGTGAAACATCCACCTAACTATTTGAGAAGAGGAAGGTTGGGAAGTGCCTACCTGGCTTTTCAGATCTGGTCACTAAACGCGACTAAAATCTTTTCTAGTAACGTCAATCTAATTCTGAATGGTGGTTTTTCACTAGGGCGATACCGGAAGTATCTTCTAACAATTATCAGATTGGACTTAAAATATTCTATATTCTAATCATTTTATTTTTATTTTAATTATACTGGGTTTTTACAGATGTTCACACTTACGTGAGAACAATCTAGTTATAAAAACTAAGTATACACAAATTACAATAACTCACTTAATGATACATGATGTATTAGAAACAAGAAACACAAAGAGACACACGAGTGATACGTAATATAATTAGACCAATCATTTTACATTTTTTCTGAAACTGTACAAATCATCAAACAAAATATCTACATTAGCACAATCTATCATATTATATGATCGACCCATTTGAGACAATATTATTTCTGAAAGTATTCAGGTGGAATGTGCTGTGGCGTCTTAAGCAATAGGAATTAGGTACATTTTTTTAATACTGCTAAGACATAATATAATATATAGATGACTCTGAATTATTTCGCAAATACATATTAATTCAATCAATTGCGTTAAAATTTGAAAATTTGAATTTAATATTGAAGTATGTCGTGTGAACTACATCTAAAAGATAAAATTCTTAGCATTTTTTTTTATTTATAGATTCAACAATGTTTTCATATTTGTAGTAACGAGGATTCAACATAGAACGCATTAGTCATTTCGCAAATTATTTGATTACCGAATAGGCATTGACAGAAGGGGGAAGTTAAAAACGTAAATAATCGTTCTTGATAAGGGGTACCTTAATGCTCAAACGGTTTCGAATTAATTGCCTGCGGACCTGATAATGGACATTGTTTTGAAACCTAAAATAATATTAAAAAAATGATCACTCGAAAAATTCCGGGAGCATAATTATACCATTAATGTGTCCGCAATACAAGAGGAGCCAACGCGTTTAAATTGTAAAAGAACTATAGAGGATATGTCAATTATCTCAAGACCTTAAAACTGGTTGGTCATCTAGTGGTTTTCAAGATGGCGGCCATGTAAAAAAATTAATTTATTTTATTAAAAAGGATCAAAACAATGCTTTGAAAAAGTTAGGTGTAATATTAGTTGTCATTTAATGATCACGGATATAACTGCTTGGATTCAGAGAAACTATGGCATGCCTAATTTGGGGGATGATGTAATGTTGAAATAAGTCAGGAGGGAAGAAGGTGGGAAATAAAAGGTTGTGGAGTAGGTGCCTGTCTATTCAGATCTCCAAACATATCAACACTTCAGGCATTTTTTCACCAATTAATGATGGTTTCTCGCCAGGGGAATACTGAGAGTACATTCCAATCTAAAAAACTTCCCCCACATTTCCAAGAAAGATACTTCATTGTAGATTCAGAGACATCTGCGCCATTGAGCTGATTGAATTACTAAATGGGGCAGCATCAAATTTACCAAATATATATTGTTTTTGATAAATTACCGTTTGTTTCATCAAATGATGTAAAATAACTTTGTGGAGTAATTTTTATAAATTATCATTAATAATTACTTTCTTTAAAACCATCGAATTTAATATTCATACATCGACATGCAGTAGGGAGCTTTGTTCCTGAAACATGTAGATATTTACATATTAAATAAAGTGGTTTTAAACAAAGTAATTATTATTTCTTCAATTGATATAAAATAACTTTGTGGAGTCATATTTATTAAATCAATTATAATTACTTAGTTTTAAACCACTGCAGTTTTTAAATACAGTGGTTTTAAATAAAGTAATCATTATTGATTTAATAAAGTAATTATGACTGTTTTAATAAAGTATTTTTTATTGTATTTTGATAGAAGGCAGTCACTTTGTGGTTAGACATATTTAATAAAATAACTGTTAAAAGTTTAATGTTGTACCCTGACGATGCTTATGTTAAGCGAAACCGGTCGGTCCTAATAAAATTAAATAAAATTCTCGTGGTTATAAACAAAGTTATTGTTTTATTTTTATGAATTATTATTGATTTAAAGTTCATTTCATCAGGATATATGAATACAAAGATATATAAGATTAGAAAGAAAGCATCGCTTTCGAAACATATCTCGTAGATATCTGCATATTAATAAAGTGGTAAATACAAAGTAATTTTTAATTAATTTATTATTAATCACGCCACAAAGTGAATACAAATCTTTTGAAATATTAATTATTGATTTAAATTACCTTTTATTTATCAATGAGCCAAGAGGCAGCGTGTTGAAATCCTGCACGTTTTAAAAATGTATTTACGTGCTTACATGACTTTCACAATTAATTTTTTAGTCTTACTAGTCTGAGTGTTGTGATTTTCATTGCCGTACAGAATTTTTCATTAAATTTTCATGGTTGTGTTAGATCCCCTTCAAATAAATAATACGTCTCTCTCTGCGTCGGTGTTTTTCACATTTTTATATTTTTTTCTCGGCTACCATTTCGATAACCCCGCTTAAGTGTCAATCGACGCGCTGTCCCTCCTAATTTATTTGACCCTCTGGTCTCCGCTTATCAGCCGCCGACCTCGACATATATTTCTCTAGATGGGCCCACTGCCGTTTATCAACTTTACATTTTTAAAATAGTTTTACTTACGTACTCTTCAATACGAGCTAATTCTAGGTGATTTTTAAATAAATTGTAACTAACTACCTAACTAACTAACTAACCATCACGCCGTTTCCCAGCAGGGGTAGGCAGAGAAGACGGGCCGCCAAACAACTCGATCTTGGCATACACTTCTTGCTTCATTCACTTTCATACAACGTTTCATACATTATCTTCTGTTATTCCGACTTCTGACATGGCCCGATTCAATTATTTGATTCACTTGATCGTGTCATGTCTTCCTCGGTCGTCCCCGGCTTCTTCTTCCATTCACATTCGCGTCATACATTCTCCTTACACTCCTTTCGTTCAGTTCTCAATAATTTATAACTTTTGGGTATTCATAATGTACCCGTGCGCGTTGTTTCCACCTTGTGTTAAACGATTTGATATTTATTTGATACTACAAAACAATTCAGTGGGGGGTTGAATTAATACGTCCGTCACACCTGGACACACTGACTACCAGTTTCCTAATCGCCCCTCCTATTTTTTCCATCCCAGAACGTTCTCTCCTTCTTTTCCTTAAAAACCCTCTACACAGCATCCCCAAAGATGGTAAAGAGTTAATGTTAAAAAAAATATACTTACGAATAATTGGAGTTTAGAATCTCTATAACAAAACTGTTATGCTGTTTTTAAATATTTTTTTCAACTGTGTACATTGATCGCAACATGCATGTACCTATATTGTTTTATTATTGCGCTACGTGTGTATGATGATTGTTATTTATTGATGTACTAAACTCCTGCTGATAAGATACTTGCAATGGCTTAGCAGGTACAAGTTCCCATTGTATGTAATTAATATTATACAATAAAAAATACATTAAAAAATAAACACTTCATGTTTTCAATTTACATGTTGAACTTTGTACCTATGGATTTAAAAAATTTACAAGACGGAAGGTTTATAACAAAATTATGAAATTTACAAAGCGATAATCTGGCTTTTATTCTGAAAAAAAATGTACACATCCTTAATATGGCATCGTTTCATTGAAATGTTACCTTTAATGTGCTTTACAATTTGTCAAATATCCATAAATAAGCATGTAACTAAGAAATTCGATCAAAATATCACATTTAAGAACTTGTAATAATTACAACTTGTCACTAATAGCATGTTCAAATTGATATTTATTTGGAGTCGTTTTCGGAACCGCCAGGGTGAATCTCGTGTGTTTGATATCACTGGCAGCACCGATAGCCCACACTCTAATTCCATTTTAATGTTATCTTCCCTGTAAAAGCCGTAATACCGGTAGCACTCACAACACCAACACACACAACACACCCAGCACATGTAGAGCCAATACACTCACAGACTAAAGCTGCTGTGGGATAAAAACTGATCGAAATTAATAACAAAATAATAAATATGTTTTTTTTTAGAAATTTAATGTAATTTTTTTTTTATGAATGCCGCACAAGAGTCCCAACTGCTCCCAACCGTCTGGAGCCAGTGAAACTATATTCCCCAATTAGGGAATCTTGTGAGGCTGAAGGTATTGGGGTGGGGAAGTAGAAGGGGAAGAGGAAGGTGGGGAAATACCTGGCTATTCAGATCTGGTCACCAAACATGGCTAAAAACCATATCAAGAAACGTTTCAATTCTGGATGGTGGTCTTTCACCAGGGCGATACTGAGAGTATCTTCTACTCTGGAACGTGCGCAAATATACTATATATTATTTTTAAATTAATTAATTGGGATTTAAACCCTCGACCTTCGGATTCGTAGTCGAGAGCTTTACCCCTCTACCATGGAGGCCGTCAAAATAAAATTTAATTGTGTTATTATTAAGTTTTGCAACTATTTTAGTATTTATTATTGTTACAGCTCTTTCGGGGTTCAAGGCCATTTACAAACTGTAGTTAATCCATATTGCGACGACTTACTTATATGGTTTTATTTACTCCCACCCAATTCTAATTTGGACGGTGTTTAAAATTATTTATTACTGGTAAAACCGATTTAGTTAGAAAATAATTAAAATTCTCTATTCTGTGAGTGTTTTCCCTGTACTTAAGTGGCAATGTTTTCTTAATTGATTTATTAGTGTTATATTGTTATGAGTATTGGGGAATAAATTATTTTCCTTACTTTATTAATTAATGTTATATCATTCCTTCGTTTATTAATTTTCAATTGTTCAAGTGAATTTGTCCCACCTCTAGGATATAAATTGCGTGACGGTTAATTATTTAAAGATCAATTGCTATAAAAAAATGCTTGGAACAATAAAAAAAATTGTATCGTAAAATTTTTTTTATCTTCCAAAGTATTTCCTATTTACCACATTTCTCCCTTCGTACTTTAGCCAGGCGCTGCCAGTTTCAATCTGATGCCGCATCGTCCGGGAAGGCATAAATTCCCGCATCACAAGGCATCAGAACTAGGAGGCAAGTGGCTCCGACAAAGCGCGCTTTGCCACGGCATTGTGGGCCCAGGAAGCCCATAAAAAACTCAACCTAATTCATGTGGACGGTACGAACGGGCCGGGACGTTATCTGCTGCTGAGTGCGATGTGCGATATGTTCACAGTGGTGACTTTAGAGAAATTACTACTTGAAGCTTCTACGATTTGTGAAGTTACTTCTCTAGTGTAAAAAACACAGCTTTTTTACGAGCTTCTTAACATAGTGCTTGGAAATGCAACACTAACATGTAACATGTAAAAAGCTAAAAATTTACTTTTACGCTTTCCATGCGATCAGTTTTAATTATCAATGATTAGAGGCATGAAAAATTTCCATATTTTCGCGTGAATAACGCGAAATTCGCAATTTTCCGGTAAATAACCGTGAATTTTCGTGTTTCTACGAGATATTTCTGAATTTTAAAATAAGAAAGATATTATATGTTCTAAATATTTCTTTGTCCATGGTTTGGCAAGCTTGAATAGTCATAAAATGGAAAGCATACCTCACGTCGAAATCGCCGCGTACTGTAATTTTTTTAACGATTTTAAAATATAAAACTATATTTATGTAACTATATAAAAAAAATTAAATTATTTTAAAAACCATAATACATGCACCTCTTTAAAATCACTAAAAATAACACCGTTTTTCCGAAAATAACGCCATGTTTTCAGATCTCTATTAATTATTCGTACTTATGTTAAGAAACTTTCAGAATCACTAATAGGAAAAATCGGTAACACGGTCCCGTTTCATTAAATCCATTGGTTTTACCTTCCTTTCCGTAACATTTTTATACCAGATTTGGGAAAAATCAACTCGCAGCGTAATGTTACTATCTAACACCATAATGTCTTCACGAGTGTTCTTAAACCAGAGGTGTTTCACGAAAACGAGAGTCCTATTTGAAGAATCCTAGGATCCCTGTCACTCTTGTGAAAAATTCATTTAAACTTCCTATAACCACTGTTTTAAGGCGTATGGTATGTTTTTAAGTATCTTGGAAGATTTGAATATCCATCAAATTTCCCTTTTACTGTTTTATATATATCTCACATGAAAGAGCGTGTTCAATGCTCAAAACATTGGTATTATTTCAATAGTCAAGTTTATGTTTTTACTTGGTGATTCCAGGAATTGTGCGATGATATTTGCAAGACAAAATCGCGTATAGATGGCAAATACAGATATTATATAACTTGATCAATTAATGTAATGTCTTCAAAGTGAGCTATTTCCACTTTATAAGACCTATCTCACGTTCTAGAAAGTGATAGAACCGGCGGGATCGAGTGTTATATACCAAGATAGCGAGAAGGAAGAGGAAGAGGAAGCGGATATAAGAAAGGCTGTACCAGCGAAGGGCGTAGTTCGGGCGGCGAATTAAGGGGGGTGTGCTAACGGCCTAAGGGAGGCTCCGTGGGGTGGGAGGGGGGGGGGGGTGATTGATGACGCGCCTTTTGTCGGGGCATGTTCTCACAGAGGGTTGCTCAAAGGTTCTTTTTTTTCTTTCATACATTTTTACGATCTGTAAGAGTTGAATTAGAAAATGACTGTTTTTCGGTCTTTAAAACTTTCCATGTTTTGCGTCTAACTAATTTTATGCATGAACGATTACCGAGTTTGTAACACATCTATCGATAAATGAATTAAAATTAATGTTAATTGATAAAGAGAAAATTTATGTTGATATTGGTATTAATTATGCAGCTTTAATCGTTATATCGACACCTCCTACGTAAAGTATCGTAACTTCAAAATCGGAAATTTATAGGCGAGTAGTTTAAAGTGGAGTATTTGATCGCTTTGCATCAAATTTTAGACGTAATTGACAAGGAATGTCCCAAATTTGGTGCAAAACAATAAAAAAACTTGACTTGCAACGAACCTCTGTCTCTTTAAACCACTCTCTTGTAAAGAATCCGCTCGATTTTACGACACTTAATATCTCCTATATTAAGGGTCGATATTAGTATTTCTCAATTTAATGGAATAATTTATTACAGCTTATGAACCTTATTTAAATATGTAATTATTGAAGAAAATAATATTAACAGATATCAATGAAATATGAAGAAAAAAAAAAACAGAAAATAAATGGAGTCCCAGTTGAGACAGTTACCTTTTTTTTCTAGTGTTGTAGAGTATTTTTTTGGTGTTTCATTGAAATTTTTGTATATTCGTAAATGAATCGTATTTTTTATCAAACATGAAGTAAGCTTTTAAGGCGATTTTTTGTTTTCGAATGTTAATACAAAAAAAAATCTTTATTATTTTATGTCTTGCTAAATAACAATAGTTTAATAAAATGGAACATTATGGAAGAATCATTATCATAGTCAATATATTCAATTTTTACCACATATACTCGTATGCATATCAGTCTAAGCCTGGCTACAATTTTAAATTGCAGTTTTACATCCCTTGCAGTTTGAGGGCAGCTGGTCGGAGGCATTTTAAAGGATGGCACTATAGGGGCTGGCCGGGAGGGGTTGCTAAACATTGTGAATTTGGTTAGCCCGGAAAATTTATTTCGGGGTCTTACAAGAGAGCGCCTTAATCAAATATCAGCCCTCCCTCTTCCCTTACCCCTAACCACCCTTCTTGCTAGAGCCTGATTCTTAAATTAAGGTAGGAAATATAGCTAGGCACGTTTTAAAATTATTATAAATGTATTTATGTTTTCAAAAACTGTATGACTAACTACTAAAAATGTACCAATCTAACCTTATTGGATTTCGGTGCTACAAAAGAAAACAAACATCGTTCGAGAAAAACTTGTAATAATTATGTTTGCCTGATCACCTGAAAAGGATTTTAAATACGTTTTCTTACCTGTATTATAGGTTAACCTAAATATATCCAACTTCTGATAAGTGATATAATATAATTATACTTGCGACACGTTCCAGAGTAGTAGATACTCTCAGTATTGCCCTGGTGAAAGACCACCATTACGAATCGAAACGTTGTTTAAAAATGGCTTTAGCCGCGTTTAATAACCAGATCTGAAAAGCCAGGTACTTAGTCACTCTCCTCTTTCCCACCTTCTTCCCACTTTCTCCATACTATCAAGCCTTGCAATATACTCCAATTGAGGTTACCATAGTCTCACTATCTTAGGAGCAGTTGGGACTCTTATACCATATTCACATAAAAATAAGAAAGGGACCCAACTTTCTATTCGTGGCGGAGAGTCGTGAATTTTTGAGCAATATAGAATCTGTTTTTTCCTATTGTTAAACTTTGTTGTATAATACGTAGGTAGGATACACTACAAATTAACAATAATTGTAAAAAATATTTTCGAGGTTGGTTGTAAAAATCGACTTGTTAAGTACTTTCTCTTTTAGTTTTTAGATTTCAGGAATCGGCTGCCTGAAAATTACAATTGGTGTTTTCAGCGCAATATCTCCCTCGGCAGTAAACGTGTTTTGGATATATTACAGAGCACAATATCAGCAAGAGAAATTTCTGAATACATAACATCAATCACAGCGTTCGGATTACACCAGAATTCACCCTAAATAACATCATGTTAAAGCATATAAAGGTGTTTTCGTTAAAGCACACAAAACCTTGGTAAATAAAATAAATTGTTGTATTACTTAAGTACTACGAATTTTAAATAAAAGGGATAGATTGATTTTGTTAAAATGTTTATATAAATCTATGTTGGAGAATATAGTGCATAAGTTGATCCTTGATCAAATCATATTAGATCCTGTAAAACGCCTACGCACACAATGGAGCAGATTCGGAATGGTCACGTTCTCAGGGGATTTTGAGCCTTAAATACGAAATAAATTTAATTCGATTGGCGAATGAATAATAATTTGTTTAAAAACTTATCAATTGTCACATGAGTGTGCGTCAACTAAACAAAATATGTATATAAAAAAAAAATTCTGACATAAAACAGAAAACATCATTTCTGTAAATACACGAAGCTAATGAAAGTACTGATGATACGTAATTTTTTTTTATAAATATATAAACCTATTATATGGTAAGATGCTACCATTTACGAAAACATGTTCTTGCAAAAAACAAATCAGTAATGACGAAATTAGACTGAGCTGGCGCACGGCGCGTCAAACGCGGAAAACGCTCGAAATTTTTTGCGAGTTCTCGGTCGAAAATCACGAAGAATATAATGAAGTTGGTCTCAATGATCCCATTTTAATCCCAATTTATACCTTTTATATATTTAAATTGAAATAAAACAATGTGCCACGAAAGACATGTAGAAAAATAATGCAGAACATTATATTTGTCCGCACATGGAGAGGATACCAGACTTCCAAAAACTAGTTCGGGTATCACATAAAATACATTGTAATTTTTACTCAAAGAGGCTAAAAGCCTTTAATAATAAGTCTCTTTCGTATGGCGATCAAAATACTATTTTCTTGTCTTACCTAATTGATATACGTATTTCAGGAGACCTCTGCACATACCATATATACTAAACGCACTTAACGAAGGTATTATGCATCTGAATAAAAATAACTGCCATTTGCGTTCATACGAGTAAAATGAAATCTATTCTCTACCCAATGGGATATTAAAACATCGAAAAACGTTTTATTAGCCTGAAAAGGCCATTTTTACAACTCATAACATTTCCATCATCAGAACGAAAACTTCCCGATGATAATATTTGATTTTATTCAACCATATAAATACTCGTTTAAAGCTGGTGAAATTTTATAACAGACCCAAATTGATAATACCATTTCGAGAAAAAATAAGCGTGTTCATTATTCAGAAGTGTCAGGAAAGAAAATAAAGATGTTTTTTATACAAAAAAAACTACCCTTGCATGATAAAACACATTTAAAACAAGAATACAAACATTCGTCGTTTTTACGATTATCCCTTTTTCACGGAAACGCGAACGCCTCTGAAGCTCAAAGTGATATATTTTTTATTCACAATCCGAAAGCTCCCCGTTCGCACTTTGATATCACAAATATGTCCGTGTTGGAAATAATAAAAAAAAATCATAAACGCAGTAAAGCAGTTGACACCGTACTTATTCAGAAGTTGAAAAAGAAAAATATCGGCGCTCTTTTGTTACGTTCTGAACTCAAATATTGAACAGAGAAAGAGTTTTCTTTGCACGTTTTTTTTTTATTTATTTTATTTTATGGAATGTTTATCGCCGGATGGAAAATAACTCACAACACGCGAAACGTGGATTCCCGTGTACAGTTTTGGCTCCGTACAACGTGGAACTGGCCGCTTTAGTTATGTTATTTATATGTTTGTCTACACCTCTTGTACGGATAACATCGACAGGTAACGGAGGTCGGGGCGGGACGAATATGAAAATTAAAATGCTGAAAAACACCTTACCTCTACAAGGTACCTGCTCAAATCGTCGAGTGTTGATTTTTTGTATTTTTTTGTACAGTATTCCTTTGTTTATTTGTAAATATACATTTAAAATGATAATTCTTATTATTTTATGTAAATATAACAGTCCTGAGCTTATGTCCTACTTCTATTTGAATTATCATAAAAACATTCATTATGAACAATAATGTCACAACTCCTTAAACGAATACTTTGAACGGATAAATTGAACACTAAATTTTCTTCTGTTCTATTGATCATATTTTATAATGTTTATATTAATATTCATACATATGTAATATACTTTATTGGGTTAATTGTAAGAAATAGGACGTACCGAATAGCTATACCCTTTGTAATCTATGCTTTTATTTATATAGGGTTTTTCAAAATGACGAACTTAATTTCACGTTCTTCTCGGATACACCCGGTCGGCCCGGGCTTTTTCCTTTACAGAGAAATCCAGTTTGCGCAAATTGGTGATACCAACGACAAATCTCATTCTAGTTGGAGGTTCAATGTTAAAATGAAGACGAAAGGTACGCTGCACTACAGTTGTCGACTCAGTTTAACAGAAAATCTTGTACTGCATAGTAGCCATTTTAGCCTCTAGCGGTCATTTACGTAACTATAAAAGATCTAGCGGTTGAAACTTTTGAACCTCCCTTTTCAATTGCTTTGTAGATCTTTCACATATAACGTATAATTCAGGAAACATAGAGGTACCAAATTGATCCATAATTTTGAATAACCCAATACAAAAAAGGTTTTTATTTTATTTTGAATTTTGTGGAGCTATGATATTCCCATATAGGGATTCCGTGACACGGAAACAGGATGGTCGTCAAGAATATGGCCGTATAGATTTGGTAACTCATTGACGATGACATATATAATAGTTGAGTACTAGTCCCGGGTACCCTGAATTAGCGAAACAAAGCCATCCTCAAAAGGCTGAGGTGATTGGCGAAAGGGGGGGAGGTGATAGGGTAGAGGAAGGTTGGAAAGATCCTAATTATTCAGATGAGGACAGTCATTGATGATTGAATCTATAATTTTGATCAGTATTCATATTTCACATGAGGCAAATAATGACTCGTTTATGAATCCACTTTACCTAAACTCGTATTTTACTGTCATGAATACCTAAATAGGTTTATTAAATGTTTATTCTATCTATTTTTCTATGAAGGTAGTCGTAGCTATTAAAAAGTCTAGCATATGGGCAATATGATGGATATCTCCAGCGATATGAATATTTTGTATTAAAAATGGCCACTGATGCGTAAAATTGGTCTTGTAAACACATGCCCTTCAAACGAGTTACTTTAAACGCCCTTTTAGGTCTGTTATGATAGTAATATTGGATGAAAGAAGGTGTTATACTCAGCTGGTAAGGTTAGGTTATAGCTTATAACACGTGAAAATATGCGAAAGTGAATGGTAGTAGATGTCGAGGACGATCGAGGAAGACATAGCACGATCAAGTGAATCAAATACTTATAGAAGAAAAATAGAGTATCTTTGTGGGAGACGATATATGAATGCGAATTAAGTAAATAATATGTGCAAAGGCCGAAGATTTTTTCAAGGTAATTTCATAAAAACAGTATATATTCTCCAATCCTAAAATTGAAAAATTAAATTACAACTATAAAAAGCACATACCTACTAACTCTCTTTTTTTGTCACTAATCTAATTAATGTAATATCAATATTAAATATGGATAAAATAGGGACTTCATTCAGCGTTTTATTGTATCCCCTGCGTGCAAAATCGTATCTTCTCCTAGGTTAAACTTTTTGATAAAACTGTGTCGTTCTGTGTCTATTTGTATATAATTAGATATATCACAGGAAGTAATATCTGTACAGCCCCCTTGAGGTGAGTTTTCACGAAAAACTGCGCTATACAAATTAACCAATTATTATTATTAGGGTTACAATACATTATTTTAATAATATGATGAATAGTTCAATTTTGTGTTTATCTCAAGTGACCTGCCAAGTAAGTATTGTTTTATATAATATTGTCTTCCTTTACATGAAATTAATAATATGTATATTTAAACGCGGCATCACGTCCATTGGTCAAATGTATTGTACATATAGTTTGGTATTACAGATCGATGAATTAGTGAAAGCAATTTATTAGCCATAAATAGTAATAATAGATTGTGTATAGTTAGTGATAAGATAGAGCATTGGAAAAAAACATTTACACAACGCCCTTGGGGTGATTTTTCACAAAAACGGTACTATAGAAATCATCAAAATATTATTACTATTATTAATATCACTATTTCTTGGCAGTTTTTTATCGCACAGAGAAAATATCAACGAATTACAATGACGCCAAGTGTATTCAAGCATAAAATAATGCGTTGTGAGTAATAAAAATGTACAATATTTTAAAACTAAAGTTATAAATAACCGTCTATTTTATTGCACATAACTTTTATACATCTCACACCGTCTGGCGTTAGCTTTTTTTAGCAAAATAATACGTATTATACCCACAGGTAACACCATTAACCACCATACAAGTTTTTATGGCAAATATCCTAAGTGTGTTCAGACACGAACGTGAAAAGAAGATGTTATTTTTTTTTTGCCCATTTACGGAAAGATTTATTTGTTTTTAACTTAAATAGCGTATAATATTAATATTTCATAAGGTGAAAGAACTAATGCCATCCGTAATGGTATTCATTTACATACGAGTAGTATGAAAGCTTCGTGAAGGCATTCTCGATAAACAGAATGACGTTACTTTGATAAGCAGGTGATAATTCTTGATTTAGTTGCCAGTTTGTACAAAATATTCAAGGTGATTGAAATCGATCAATTAATTTTATGTCAACCATATCCATTGGTCTAATTGTGATCGCTTACGAAACAAAATGTATTATTTGTTACGTTTTTCTTTCATTGAACCACTTTCTATGCTTGTTTATTTGATTAAGGGATTAAGGACAATGGGATCATAGATTATACGTATTACAACACGCATTGCAAATTGTAACCCTATTCAATAAGCGAAGAAATACATGGAAATTGGAAACTATTGGAAGTGATTTAAGATTTTCACGTCCTATAGCGCAATGCTGTTTTACCATTATGGTTTTAAATCGTGTTTGCTGAGGAATATGTGTGGTAAAACCATGTATGGCCGTGTGAAAAATGTTGAGATTCGCAAAAAATACAAGGCTGATAAAAGCGTAATGAGTAACATAAATAATGGGACGCTTAGATGGTTTGGGCATATAGAGTGAATTAACGAAGAAAGGGGTGGTAGAAGATAATGCGAATGTGAATGGTAGAAGAAGTCAGAGACGACCGGGTAAGACATGACACGGTCAAGTGAACCAAATACTTGAGTCGGCCATATCAACCGTCAGAATAATAGAAGGGTAGTATGAGACGGTGTGTGAATGTGAATGAAGCAAGGAGTGTGTGCCAAGACCGAGTTGTTTGGATATACATGATCTATGCCTACTGCTGCGGGAAAATGGTATAATAGTTAGTCAGTTAGTTAGTTAAATCACGTTGTACTTCCCACTATCATTTAAATCAAAATAATTAAATTCGTTTTTTTTTCAATAATTATAAATAAACATGCTTATTTATCTACTTGATTATACACTCACTTAGGCTTTTACATGGATTTAAAAAATATATATAATGTGCTATCAAAAATATAGCACTTTTAAGGTAACGACCATTTTTTAAAACAGTTAACAGTAACGTAAAATTGAAAATTAAAACAATAGTATAACACAAATCATTAACCCTACATTATCCAGGCAACAATAATTAATTGTTAGATTCATCAAATTGCTGGTATAGATGACGCTTTATTCCATAAATGGAGTCAGCTCGTGTTATGCGGCGTTTGTTTGTTCATATGTTTTATATTAGTCTGATGAACAAATTTTCTTCCATAGCAGGTGATGATTTTAAGTGAATGAGTGAAATTCTTGTCACGTTCTTTTAAATATTCACCGTTGTAATTAACATAGCTTTTAGTGCTGAAACATGTGTTTTTTCATT